>SEYY01022118.1:7500-15005 GCA_009176605.1 Armadillidium nasatum | reverse complement strand
TTTTATGTTTTCTTTTGTTTAGTTTTTCTATACATTTGGCTTTTATATTAATTTTTTATTACTTTTATTATTATTCGGGGTTTTTAATATGAATAAAGATATCTTTTTATGTCGTTACATGCTCACATCAAAGGCTAATAAAATGAGGTATTAATTTCTGATACAAGACCACAGAAGCTCTTAATATGTGAATTTTATATTTGGCACGTCGTTCATTCTTCCTTCTATGTATATGGAATGCAAACTCCTTCTCTCTCTCTATCTCTCTCTTTATATATATATATATATATATATATATATATATAATATATATATATATATATATATATATATATATATATATTATATATATATATATATTATAATATATACATATATATATATATATATATATATATATATATATATATATATATATATATATATATATATATATATATATATATATATATATACATGTGTGTGTGTGTGTGTGTGTGTGTATGTGTGTTTGTATGAATGTGTGTTTATGCTTCTTGTTTCTCTGCATTAAAATTTGATGTCTTTCCACAGCTAATTATATACTTTCATTTACTATGAATAGAAATTCTCTTCTTTGTTTTAAAGTGAAAAAATTCTCCAATAAATAATAATCCTTTTAACAAAAGGTTTATTTACCGTAATTTTAAAATGACGTCACAGGGACAGAAATATTACTTCATTGTTTTCTTTTATTATTATTTTGATTATGATTAAAATATTTGCAATGGCGAACGCCAATTCACAGCGGGATAACTTTTTAATTAATTTGGGTATGAGAAAGAAATATTTAGAAAATAAATATTTTTTATTTCTTTATTAATATTTTATTTAAGTATTTTTTGAGTTTAAATATCTATTTTTTAGTTCTTAAGAATAAAAAATTCATTTATATATTTTTCAAATATGAAAATATCTCAAAAAAAAAAAATAATAACAAAATAATTAAAATAATATTTATAATTACATTGTTACTTTTAATATTTTTAAACTTAATTTAAGTGCAATGAATATAATTTATGTAAATTACATTTATTTTCATTCATTTTATTTTAATATTTAATAATTATTTTAATATTTAGCATTATGTAAATTATTAACACTATTTATTTTTATTTATTTTAATTGTAAAGAAATTATTCTAATGATATGCTTAAGATTTTTATTCTAATATATATATATATATATATATATATATATATATATATATATATATATATATATATATATATATATATATATATATATATATAATATATATATATATATATATATATATATATATATATATATATATATATATATATATATATATATATATATATATATATATATATTAAATTATAGTCGTTCTATATTAGAACATTTATTGACCTTTTTATGGACACGCCTTGCATTGAAAATTAAAGATATTACTTATCTTAAGTAGTAGTAGTAGTAGTAGTAGAAATTGTTCTTGCTAAAATAGTGATTTTTTTTTTAATCATTGTTTTATTGAGCAAATTAAAACTAAATTTTTAAAGTTTTTATATATTTATATATTATTATTTTATTTATTTTTTTATTAATTATAAATATTTATAGCTACTTCTTTAATTCAGTGAGTCAAAAGGTCAAATAGTTTTATTATATTAAAGGCTTTAACAACTTTTTATTCTAGAGTTTACCAAAATAAAGTTACCGCAGAAAATAAATAAATAAGTTCAGATAAATAGAAAAAACTTTTCAAAAATAATAATAATAATAATAATAATAATAATAATAATAATAATAATAATAATAATAATAATAATAATAATAATAATAATAATAATATATAATAATAATAATAATAATAATAATAATAATAATAATAATAAAAAATAATAATAATAATAATAATAACAATAATAATAATAATTACTGAAATAAAATTAAAAATAAAAATAACTTATAATAATAATAATAAATAATAATAATAATAATAATAATAATAATAATAATAATAATAATAATAATAATAATAGCTAATAATAATGAGGATGATAATAAAATTTAGTGCAATAAAAACAATGACAATAATAATAGAAATAGTAATAATAATAAATGAAAATAGTAATAATAATAATAATAATAATAATAATAATAATAATAATAATAATAATAATAATAATAATAATAATAATAATAATAATAATAATAATAATAATAATAATAATAAAAATGTAAACAATAATAGTAATAATAATAATGATAATAATAGCAGTTATAATAATAATAATAATAATAATAATAATAATAATAATAATAATAATAATAATAATAATAATAATAATAATAATAATAATAATAATAATAATAATAATAATAATAATAATAAATAATAATAAAAAAGAAGATAATAAAAATTATATATGAAAAAATTAAAATATTTAAAAACAATAAAAAAATAATAATAATAGTAATAAATAAATAAATAATAATCATAATAATATTAGAAATAATTATATAATGAAATAATAATAATAATAATAATAATAATAATAATAATAATAAACAATAACAATAATAATAATAATAATAATATTTATAATAATAATGTTAATATCATAACCAAAAAATAGGTAAGAAATATGATTCTAAAAAATATCATTAAACTATTAATAATATTGAAAAAAACTATAGTAATCATAATAATATCAATAATTATGAGAATTATAATAAAGTAATATAGTAATAATAATAAAAATAATAATAATAATAATAATAATAATAATAATAATTATAATAATAATAATAACAATAATAATAATAAAATATCTAACCCCGTTAACCCGTAAACAAAAACTTTTTTTGTAAATATTATTTAAATTTCTAAATTTTTCCATGAAGTTTTTGGGGTCAAAGGTAAAATAAAAAAATTTATATACTAATTATAAATTTACAAAAAAAATTCAAAAAAAATATATTATATATATATATATATATATATATATATATATATATATATATATATATATATATATATATATTATATATATATATATATATATATATATATATATATATATATATATATATTATATATATATATATAATATATATATATATATATATATATATATATATATATATATATATATATATATATATATATATATATATATTATATATATATATATATATATATATATATATATATATATATATATATATATATATATATATATATATATATATATATATATATATATATATATATATATATATATATATATATATATATATATTATATATATATATATATATATATATATATATATATATATATATATATATATATATATATATATATATATATATATATATATATATATATATATATATGTGAGAAGTACTTAAAATATTTGTTTTTTTTTTTTTTTTTTTTTTCGTTGGTTAATTTTATCTATTTGGATCTTGTGTTTACTTTAAATGATAATTAAGTATTAGAGAACTGAAACTTTTGAAAAAAACTATAGTAATTTCACTTGTTTCTTTGTTTCCGTGAGTTATGCCTCTCTGAAGTCGATTTAAGCAAGAACACGAACTATTTTACGAGATATCAGAAAACCCACAGCCTTATAATTCGGAAAGTATTAAAGCTTTGAGTTAAAGATTTCTTCACAGTTGGCAGAGAGCTTGAGAGATTGGCCATTTTTCGACTTAAGAACTTATTCCCTGTGACCATATATATATATATATATATATATATATATATAATATATATATATATATATATATATATATATATATATATATATATATATATATATATATATATATATATATATATATATATATATGTATATATATATATATATATATATATATATATATATATATATATATATATATATATATATATATATATATATATATATATATATATATATATATATATATATATAATATATATATATATATATAATATATAATATATATTTATAAAAAAAATAAAATGAAAAAAAATGAAAAATAGGAAATTATTTTTATTTTTTTATTTTATTATGTTGTTTTTTTTTTTTTTTTTTTTTTACAGCCAAATCATTTTTTTAAGTTCTTTTCACCATTGCTATTCAATGAGGCAGAAAAATAAGGTCCTAATTCTTCCCGTTATTATATTTTGTTAACGTCAAGACAAAATGCATATCTAAGAGATTTCTTAACCATTCTTCCCCACTGAATGTTAATGGGCAATTTGCAGATTTTCTATTATGGATTTAGCAATTTTTATTGTGAGGTTTTATTTATTTATTTTTATCGCCTTTTTATATAATTAAATATTATTAAAATTGCTTTGTATTTTGCGTTGTACTGTGAAATTCATTATTTGATGGAGTTTAATGGTTATTTTTATTCTGCTGTCGAATATTTATGATACGCAATTTTATTATTATTATTATTATTATTATTATTATTCAAAAGGGTAAGTGTAAGCTGCTATAGTCATTTCAAAGGTATTAATGCATAAACAGATTTTTTTTTTTTGTTGCAACTTGATTCACAAATTCCGTCCTTGTCTGAAAGATCTAACTTAATAATGTACTTTGGTAGTATTCTTCTCTTCTGTAATAATTTTTTTTTTTTTTTTTTTTTTTTTTTTTTTTTTTTTTTTTTTTTTTTACATAATCAGTATATTAACTTGAACGTCTCAAATTACAATGGCTGCTACTTGGTCAAGATATAACGTAGGTTATATGCGATGGATAATCATTACCAAAGGAATGATAATTCCGTTTGACACCTTGAATGGCAAACTGCTTCATCAGATTCAGAAAGGTAATAAAAAAGAGAAGTTTTGACAGAATTGACAAAAGATTCAAATTTTAAGTCTGTCAACAATATCAAGATTTAATTGTCATAATATTTCAATATAGACCAATATTATCTCGGTTTTGGCCTTTAAAAATAGTTTTGATTCAGATATTATTATTATTATTATTATTATTATTATTATTATTATTATTATTATTATTATTATTATTATTATTATTATTATTATTATTATTATTATTATTATTCAAAAAATCAAATTGAAAATCCATCAAAGGAAGGGTTATTATCGTTGTCGGTAAGTTTACAGGCCGACGGCAAACATCCGCTGGCTGGGCAGGCCTATAACGGATGCCAATTTTGATTCCATGCACCTGCAGCAATCATTCCTCTGGTGTACTTATTATTCGTAATTAGGAGTTGCTAAGCGCAAGAGAGAACTGCCCAAATTTCTCTACTCCGACCAGTCCTCGAACCCGGGATTAAAGAAGAAGATTTAGGAAAAACCAGATACAATTGTTTAATATATTTTACACTTCATTTCTTGTAATTTTATTTTATAATTCTAAATGTATTTCATAAAATACATTCTTTTTCCATTAACTTTTTTTACATATAAATATTTTTTTTATATATTTCTCTTTTTTTTTAAATATAATTTCTTTTAAATTATTTTTTCGTATTTTAATTTTTTTTTTTTATACCGAGTTAATAATTCTGATTTTTATCTCATTCTTCATCGAGGTTTTAACTTTTTTATTTTATTTACTTTTTTTTTATTTTTTTTATTTTATTTTAATTTTTTTTTTTTTTTTCCTCCTTTTTTTATACGTTTGCATTTTTTTTTTTTTATTTTGTTTTTATTTTTATTTTATCTGAGAAAGTTCGTCACGCCGAAACTCCGAAATTCTTCACCAAATTCTTCAGTCAACAGCATTTATTATATATATATATATATATATATATATATATATATATATATATATATATATATATATATATATATATATATATATATATATATATATATATATATATATATATATAATATATAGATATAGATAGATAGATAGATAGATAGATAGATAGATAGATAGATAGATAGATAGATAGATAGAGAGAGAGAGAGAGAGAGAGAGAGAGAGAGAGAGAGAGAAAACGAGGACGGTGAGTGAGTGAAAAATGTAGAGCGAGAGAAAGCCATCTAAATCGAAAAATATTTCGTCTATTTAAAAGGATCTTCTCCGTTATTCTCTCTCTCTCTCTCTCTCTCTCTCTCTCTCTCTCTCTCTCTCTCTCTCTCTCTCTCTCTCTCTCTCTCTCTCTCTCTCTCTCTCTCTCTCTCTCTCTCTCTCTCTCTCTCTCTCTCTCTCTCTCTCTCTCTCTCTCTCTCTCTCTCTCTCCTATTCTTTTCTTCTTTCAATTTTTTCTCGATCTTCCTCGCATTTAATACACGAACATACACAAACACACAGACACACACGCACACACAAACACACAAACACACACACACATGCAATTAGAGATAATTAAAAATTCGACACCTTTTCTTTACTGAGTTTAAAAAGGATGTGTCAGCAGTCTGAAGAGGTTGTAATTAGAACGGTTGCATTATTTACAAAGGTTGAGCATTTATCTTTATGTTAAAGAAAGAAAATGTTAAAAAGGAAAAGAACTTATATATTAATGAGGTTCTCTTTAATTATTGTTATTATCTGGCCTCTTTATCTTTTTTTTTTTTTTTTTTTTTTTTTTTACAGGGTCATTTAAAAAACAATGCAAATATGATAGATAGTAAAATTGTTCTACCTAGTTAACTTATATATATATATATATATATATATATATATATATATATATATATATATATATATATATATATATATATATATATATATATATATATATATATATAAGAGAGAGAGAGAGAGAGAGAGAGAAAAGGAAGATAGATAGCAAAAGGTCTTTAAAAATGCTCTTTTATTTTGTCATTTTTTTTTTTTTTTTTTTTTTTTTTTTTTTTAAGAAGAGCTCCTGATGATATTAACGATGAACATTGTGAAAGGTTAAACCAGCAAATCTCTGAAAAAGAAAGAAGATGTCAGGGTCACTTCAACTCTAAAATAATGGGAGGTCTCTGTTGGTTTCTATACAGCAGCAGACCATCTATCTTTCAATGTCAATTTCAAATGTTTCAAGCGTTTTTGTTGATACTAAAATTAATTAATGAAAAAATTAATAATTAAAAATCAAAATCTATAATGAAAATTTATCTATTTAATATATTTTTCTGTTCTAAATAACTGACCTTTTTTTTAAAAGGATATAAACTTTAAATACAATTCTGTATCGGGCTATCCTAACAGGCTGTTGTATATATATATATATATATATATATATATATATATATATATATATATATATATATATATATATATATATATATATATATATATATATATATATATATATATATATATATAGTATTATAAGGTTAAAAAAAAAAAAAAAAAAAAAAAAAAAAAAAAAAAAAACAAAATTTTTTTTAAAAACAATTCACATAACAATGTAAAAAATTTAATACATTAAAAGACTAGCTTTCGCTTCTGTTTTGAAGCCTCATTCAGGCAAACTGACACGCCTTATTACTTGCTGAAGTTCTGAGTTAACAATGTGGTAGTTGGTTGTTATCC
>SEYY01022117.1:0-13353 GCA_009176605.1 Armadillidium nasatum | reverse complement strand
TATATATTATATATATATATATATATATATATATATATATATATATTATATTTATATTATTAATATATATAGTAAATGGCACAACTCCGCTCCCCCCTTCCTGTTAATAAAGAACATGTATTAATTGGCTTCCCGTTTCAGAGTTATTTTATGTGTGGCAGGTCTTTGGGTAAATTTTATCTATTGTTTTAATAAACCTTAATGGAGATAGTACTATTGTTACTACATAATTAATTAAGGAATCTCAAAGAATAGTTTAATTGTGCTTAATGATAATGCCATATGAGTATAGCTTTTAAACCAACCAATGAGGAAAGAGAATGGCCTATGACGTCACAAAGGCTTGAATAAAACGACTTTAAAATAAGAGCTTTGGTAGTTGGGTGGACGACAGAGCCGATTAGAGAATCGCTTCTTGTAAACCTCAGGCGAGTCCAACAAACAACTTATTAGATAAAGAAATTAGCAATCACCGCTAATTAATCATTGAAGGATCATAAAGTGCTGAATACTGTGCTATAAAATATATTGTGCTTTATCTTGGATTACTACCATTATTTTGCTTGAAGCATTGTGCTTCACATTTATCATTTCAATTTGCATCTATCATCATAATAAAGAATTAAAGATCAATTGTTTGGAGTTAATTACCTAATTAACTAGTAACCCCAGATGACAGTATCCTTTATAAATCAACTATTAATATTAATAATAATAATTTGGAAAAAAAAGAGAATAACAACTACAAAAACTATTTCGAGGAGAAGGAAATTTTCAAGTATTGGAGTCAAACAGAGAGAAGGTTGAAAAACGATATCCTAAACTGACCGGGTATAAGAGAAGAAGAGGGGCATTTCAGAGCAGGGGAAAATGAACTTTAAGTTGAAGAAACGCAAGCGTCATAAAATAACCAGTATACGCGAAAAAGGAAGAAGAAACTAGCACACAACTGCGCGCACATGCAAGGGGAAAACATACACACCGGATGACGCCTGAAAAGCAGCCTATAACATACAACGAAAGAAAGAAGAAAAAAAAAAAAAAAAAAAAAAAAAAAAAAAAAAAAAAAAATATTATATTATATATATATAATATATATATATATATATATATATATATATATTATAATATAATATATATATATATATATATATATATATATATATATATGAAAAATGTTTTGTCTGAATGTATCATCTGCAAAAAATTTAATAGCATTCCTTTAAATATCCCAAAATGACAAACCTTCCTCAACATAGGGTGAATTTTGTGCGTCCTTTTGAGCATACTGGTGTTGATTTCACTGGACACCATCTTTGTAGAGGATGATAATAAAGGAACTTCAGAAAAATGTATTTATTAATTTACACATGCCTTAATATTCGGGCTATTCACATTGATGTTCTTCCAGATATGTCTGCTCAGTCATTTTTACTTTCATTTCAACGGTTCACCAATATATATGGCATACCTTCCAGTTTGTATTCAGATAATGCCAGAACTTTCAAACAAGGAGGAGATATATTGTTAGAATCCTTGTCTTCAGACATGTTCTCTGAGCATATGCGCATGAACAACATCAAACATTATAAGATTCCTCTGTACAGTAGTTGGGTAGGCTCAGTTTGGGAAAGAATGATACGAGTGGTTAAGGGATGTCTATATAAAACTATAGGTAAAGCAACCTTAACTTACTATCAATTGTTAACAACTATTTCAAATATTATTAATGTTGTTAATTCAAGACCTTTGACTTATAGGTCATCAGAAAATGAATTGGAAATCATTTCTCCAAATTCCTTTTTAAAGCCTTATGGCAACTCAAACCTTATATTCAATGAAGTTTCCTTACCTATATGGAAACAGCTTCCTCCTTCACAGCAAGACTTATCCATAACTCTAAGTACTCAAGAAAAAAGTATTAGAAGTCTTTAGGCAATTATGGTATTGAGTCTTATCTATTAAATTTACGCCAAACAAGTAGAAATCTCTACCAGTCAGAATGGACCAACAGAATAAAGGTAGGAGACATCGTTTTGATTCAGACACCCAATAAGCCAAGACCCTTCTGGCTTTTGGGCAGAGTTTTGGATGTTATTGTTGGTCATGATAATAAGATTAGAAGTGTTTTGGTTAAAAGGGGAGATGGACAAACATGTCATCATTCAATTTGCCATCTGTACCCTTTAGAGCTGTCTATCACTCATTCTGTAACCAGTGGTGAAGCCTGATGATCAAATCTGCAGTGACTTATCTAATGCAGAGTTTGCAGACAGTCAAGAAGATGAGACTTCAGATCAAATTGATCCCTCACCTTCAAATTCAGTTCAAGATAATGGTAATTAGTGCTGTCCCAGATGTTCAGCCTTCAACTTCAGGTATAAATTTACCTCATCAGTTAAAATCTCTACAGATTCAACCTCAGTACAAGGTCAATCAAAGAAAGACCACTTAGACAGTCTGCTGCCAAGTGTCATGAATTCCTTCACAGGAAATTATCTTATATGTTGCGTTTTATTAATTTTAGTAATTGCAATGATACTGCACTCATTGCAACTCTTCAGTGGGAGAGTATAAAAACTGTTTACATGCTTTCACTATTTTATCTAGTGTATATACTTTATATATTTTAAGTTTTCCTTAATATTGGAGAAGTTCTCCTTTGTAAAGTTGGTTTGCTTTTTTTGTTGATATGGCACTCTCAATTTGGCATGTAAACAACTTCCAGTTAGAAAATAAGCACTTTTTCAAATTTATTGTCGCGTTCAGATGTTTTTATAAAATGTAAGTGTTATTTTGCTTGTTCTTTATAAATTCCCAAAGTTCAGAATTGAAAGGTATGAGGTTATATATTTTTCTTATTTACCTCTTTCTTACTATCTTTTCAACTGACTTTTACTTAAATGCATACCTCTAGTGTTCTAAAATATAGTGAATTTGTATATTAAGGAACTTCGAAAAGAGAGCAATAATCTTCGAAAAAATCATAGTAAGTCTACTGAAATTATTTTATTGTAACTAATTTCGATCCTTCTGTTTTTGGTTTTTAAATTAAAATTGAGCAAAATTCACCTCTACGCAAGTTTTTATAGGTGTGTAAATATTGCCAAAGACATTAATTACATTGACAGGTACTGTATATTTATTTTATTAAACCTTTTATTTTACAGATGGGTTCCTGTATTTTTGTAGTAGTTCTCTCCTTCAATACCTTACATTAAAGTAATGTTCAAGTGGTTGGTGGTGTTGTCACGGTACAATATACTATGGTGTTGTTAAATCCCAGTCTTCATAGATAGTAGTCCAAAACAAGGATCCTCGTTACATGACTAGCAAAATACAATAAAAATAATAGAGAAGTTGTACTAGAGCCGTAAGCTTGAAGTTCGTTTGCATAA
The DNA here is from genome assembly GCA_009176605.1 of Armadillidium nasatum. Taxonomy (NCBI): domain Eukaryota; kingdom Metazoa; phylum Arthropoda; class Malacostraca; order Isopoda; family Armadillidiidae; genus Armadillidium; species Armadillidium nasatum. Next base: position 9,955 of record SEYY01022117.1, on the reverse strand, counting down.
GAATTTCTATTCACCGTAAACGTTCTGTCGGCATTCTACAAGTTAGAAAAAGAAGAAAATAATAGACCAGCTTGCGTTTCTTCTACAAGCTTATAACTTTAATAAATTCTTTTACATATTTAAAAAAATATTTTTGAAATATGCAAATACATTTTTACTTGTAAATTTATTTTTATTAATCTCAATTTCCTTTTATGATTAAATAATCGTTGTTATTTGATTAATTACTAAATTGTTTAATCTTATTTTCTAATGTGAAAAATTATTAAATGGTCATTTAAAATAATTAATAATTGAAGCCCATGTCATTGTAAACAAAGATAGAAAATAATTCGAAATCAGAGCCCATTCTCCTTTCAAGTTTTTCGACCTAATTTACAAAACCTTTATACTTTAAATTCAATAAATATATGAATATTCTGTACAATTATTAAATTTTTCTTAGAAACAAGCCTACTGGTGTTCGTTAAAAAATATATACATGAAAAGAAAATATTCTAGACAAATCTTATAAAGATATGTGTATGATTTTCTTAATACATTCATAGACTTTCGCACATCTAAGATAGATGTATGTCCAGTACACTACTATGCTTTAACATCTGTCCATTACATTCATATTTTCGAAAACCTTTTAAGGTTAACTCGACGTCCTGAGCTTGAAGAAAGCAGTGTGTTGTTTCAGCGAGATGGGGCTACGACACATACAGCAGCTCAAAGATCATTGCAATTTTTAAGTTTCAAGATCGGCTGATCTCGTGTTGTAATGTTGTTGTCCTCTGGCCTCATTCTTTGTGATTTTTTTCTGTTGGGCTATTTAATTATGAATGTATACTTTGACACCTATAAGGTTATTATTCAGTAAGGAATAGCTGTTGTACCTAACATGGCCCATCAAGTTATGGTATTCAAAACATGACTAGAAGAGTACACAGACAATTTGGAGAATGTTAACTTTAAAACATGATGATTTAAAACAGCATTGGATATTTCATGTGTGCAAATAAGTTACCTTTAACTATTGTTTTTTTAGATAAATGTTGAAAGAGCCAGTGTTTGCAAGGTTAGGCTTACTTACTGGCTGTTAGGCATACATTTACCCATCAAATCAAGGTTAGGTTAAGTCAAACTAGTTTATTGGATCTAACAAATTCATGAATGCTGACTTTTATTGTTTATTTAGCAAACTAGTTTGACTTAACCAAACTTTAACTTGAAGGGTAAATGTATATGTAATGGTTAGAAAATAGGCCTAACCTTGTGAATGCTGACTCTTTCAGTGTTTATCTAACTAGTTTGGCAGTTTAACCTTGACTTGAAGGGTAAATATATGTCTAATGGCTAGCAAATAGGCCTAACCTCAAGAATACTATATATATATATATATATATATATATATATATATATATATATATATATATATATATATATATATATATATATATATATATATATATATATATTGATGAGAGAGTTTGAGGAGAAATGTGTAAACATGAGATTGAAATCAATCCAGTGAAAAGTAAAATTATGAGAATTGGAGGTAGGGATGATGAGATATGGAGGGAAGGATGGGGAGGTATAGAAGTAGGGGGAAGGAAACTTGAAAAGGTGGATGAATTCAAATTTCTAGGAATGTTGGTGGAAGGTAAGGGTGGGATGGAAAAAGAAATAAAGAATAGAGGGAATGAAAGCATTGGGGGACCTAAGAGAGAGATATATGGAAGAAAGAAATTATTTTGAAAGAAATAAAGATAATGTTTGAATGTATATATTTACCTTCTGTAATGAATGGGTGTGAAACATGTATGATAAATACTCTGTGGAGGAAAAGTTTGTTAGCGATATGTATATTGAGAAAGATTAATAGGATTGGAAATGAAAGAATATGGGAGATATTTAAATGGAGGAGGGTATGCTAAAATAGTTTGGACATATGTGTAGAATGAACAAAGACAATGGTGGACAAGGTACTTAGATCCGAAGTGGAAGAGGGTACTGGGAGGGGAAGGCCAGAGTGGAGATGGGTGGATGGAATGAAAAATTCCTATGATTATTTTTTCTTTATATATTGAAATTAAATAGACAAATTTCATCTGAAATATTTTCTTTAAGTTAATTGCAGTGTGAAAACTATTTTGTAGACTGAAAAAAAATTAATAAAGTAATAATTATCATGATTTAACAATATATTGTACTACTATAATGGTATAACATCATTTGATTTTACACTGCTGGCTTGCTTTATCAGTGTCAGAGGGAATCATATGAATTTATAGCTACTTTGCTTTATCAATGTCAGAGGGAATCGTACGAAAATTTATAGCTACTTTGGGGCAAAAAAAATAATAAAATTTTATTTTTATTTTTTTAATATATTGAAAATATGAAGACAATATTATGAAATAAAGTAAATTATGCCTTTTAAATTATTAAAATATATATATATATATATATATTATATATATATATATATATATAATATATATATATATATATATATATATATATATATATATATATATATATATATATATACCGGTCTAACGGGGGAAATGGGTCACTTTTTTAAAAATTTTCATATAAAAGTAGGTGTAAAAAAATAATGTGCTATAGAAATGTTTTAATAACCATTCTCAAATTTAATTCCATCTTTTATACACATAAAAAATGTAAAAAAAAACTATAACCTACTTTAACTATTTTTAAAAAATTTATAAAAAATGCCTATTTTGAAAAATGGCGTTGGGGTAACATGAGTCACTCTGGGGTAAAGTGGGTCACTCATGAATGTCCTTTTCTATCTTACTGTTAGTCCTTTGCAGGTATTCTAAAAAAATATAAATCCTCTTCTAATGTCCTTGATTATCATTTTCTTCATTATCTGACCTTTCTCTATGTCAAATATGTCTACATTCTCTGGGTCTTTAAAAGCGATCTCATTTTCATTATGCTTCCCTCTTTCAGCTTTTTGCAGAAACTTTACTGTTACATTATCATCAATTTTGCTTAGTACTTTTCCAACATAGAAGTATGGTTTAAGTTTTCCTTGCTGGAATTTTACTAAAACATAGTTACTAATATTAAATTCTGATGATGTTTCATCAAAACTTTCTTCTAAGTCAGGAAGTTCAGGCAGATCTTGAATCTCCTCCAGAGGTGTATCTCTCTGGTTGGTACCTGATGTAGAGGCATCTTGCAGGTCTTTCAAGGACACACTTTTTCCAGGATCTACAAAAAGTTTTCTACCTCTTTTTCTTTTTGGTTGTTCAGTGGATGTTTCCTTTACATTCTTGATGAAATCCATGAATGCAGGAGTAATGTGCTCTGGAGTGATGCGTTTTGAGGGTGTCCTAGTCAATACCAGGGGAAAATCCATCAGCAAAACGGTCAATCCTTCTTCCCTTTGCAATTAAGATCTCCTTGACAAACCTTTGAAGGTCCGTTATCTCAAAGGCAAGACCATAATCTCCGAGGACAGTCTCTTCTTCCATTGGTAATAACACTGTACCTCTCCCAGAACGTCCAAGATTTGCTACGTTCCCATTTAAACGTCTTCTGAGTGTTTCATGTGGTACATTATTTTTAGTTGCTGCTGTCTGAATCGACATCCCTTCTTGAACATCAATCATGGCGAGCTGGCAATATCATCCTGCCTGTACATAATTCTTCTTGTCCCCTCTTTCTTTTCATAGTGACGTGGCATCTGTAAGTTGAAGAATAAAAAAAAATCATTACTAAAACTGTATTATTATTTCAAAAAGGTGAGTGACCCATCCTACCCCAGAGTAAAAATCAATGTTTTTCCTTAAAACTACGCACAGAATTTGAATTATATTTAAGTATAGCTTACCTTAGGGATGTTATTAATGGATATTCTTACGTAAATATTCGTAAGTGTTACGATTTTCTCTCATCAATATCTTACACTTTTACAAAAAAAATGTCCTCAAATTTTTAACAAATTTTCTGAACTAAAAATTTTTTTTTTAAATTATAGGATAAGGTTTTGCACAAATTTTCACCTTAAACTACATTACATGTTATAGTACCATAATATAAGTACTAAAAAAAAATAAAATAAATGATTAAATAAACCCCCCCCAAAAAAAATGTTAAAAAAAAAGGTGATTTTGACCCATTTTCCCCCATTAGCGGTATATATATATATATATATATATATATATATATATATATATATATATATATATATATATATATATATATATATTTTTTTTTTTTTTTATATATATATATATATATATATATATATATATATATATATATATATATATATATATATATATATATATATATATATATATATATATATATATATATATATATATATATATGTTCTAACCGACAAAACCCCTCAACCCCCTCGGGCCATCAGAATCTGTATTAAGTCAGCATTTCTTGTTTAATTCTCTTGCTTAATTTGAATTGCGTGGTGTTTTATAGATTAATTATTATGAAACTAAAGATTTGTTATAACCCTTAACGATATACTAATTAATAGTTAATTTGGTTAAGATAACAATTAATATAGTTGCTATAATGTTGTTCGTAAATGCCACGTAAATTAAACCAACCAATGAGAGGACACAAGCCCTCTAGCGGATTGAAATGTCGTTCGAAAAGCACGAATAGGGAAGAACTCAGTTTGGCATACGATTTAGTCGCCACAGCATCCCTGTGGCGGCGAGCTAAACGCCGATTCATCAATTGACTTCATTTAAATATTAATAGTGAATATAAGAAACAATAGATCTCACAAAGGATTAGAAAAAGGGAATGAAGGGTTACTGTTGCTTTGTAATAATTTAGATAATCGGAAGATCATTCCATTTTGTTGTTTTGTAACTAGATTTAAGGAAATAAAGAATAAAGAAGAACAAAGCTCTTAGTAACAATCCTTCTTAATATACCGTGCAATTGCAAGGCATTGCAAAATATGGTGACCCCTATAGTGACAAAATCTTTTGATATAAAAGTGAGAAAAATTTAAAAACCTACTGAAAAAAAAAAAAATAAATAAATAAGTAAACAAGAAGAAGAAAGTGAAAGCGAATTTTCCTCGGAATTTAGTCGAGAGGCATACTCATTCCCCCAAATCGGCTAAAATTACAATTCTCTCCCCCATCTGAAGCAAAGGAAATAAACGGTTTACAACCTTATGAAGAAATCTCCAAGTGTGAAGTTCCCAAGCAGGAATGGAGTGGGGGAAGAGAAGAAATACCCAAAGTTCAAATCCCCCATTTTAAGATCAAGAAAAGAAGGCATATATGAGGGAATGCCCGAAGAAAACGTTTACACGGATGCACACAATAACAGGCGTACACGCCATAGAGCGAAGAAGCTGGAGATATAAGAACAAATAAAGGAAAGTGTGTGTGTGTGTTTTTTTTAGTGTATATTAATAATAAAAATAAATTATGATAATAAAAATAGTGATAAGAAAAATAGAAATAAAATAAAAATGGAAGTAAATTATAATAAAAATAATAATATATAATAATAATAATAATAATAATAATAATAATAATAATAATAATAATAATAATAATAATAATAATAATAATAATAGTAATAATAAAATTGTTGGTGATAAAATAATTAATGAAGGTTATAATAATAACGACAATGGTAATAATGATAATAATAATGATAATGATAGTAATGATAAAATTAATAATGATAATGGTAATAATAATAATGATAGTAATGATGATAATAATAATAATAGTGATAATAATAATAATAATAATCGTAATAAATGGGTTGAAATAGTCGCATGAACTACGTACACCTATCGTGCTTTTGGAAAAGGAAGAGAAAAAAAAAAAAAAAAAAAAAAAGAAAGGAAGGAGAAACCCAGACAGGAAAAATAAGCAGGAGTTGCCGAAAAAAAAAAAAAAAAAAAACAGCTGTTTCGCGATCGACATTTGGAATATGCTTCTAAAAATGAGAAAAATGAGAAACTTCAAAACTCTCATTGGATTTTAAAACTTTAGACAGAATATCTTGCGAATGCCAACGTTAAATTCTTTCATATTAAAAGTATAGAAAGTCCGAAATCGGAAAACCGCTATACGGGAGAAGAAGTTTAACAAAAACTGAAAGCAAGAACATACCTCTAGAGTAATAAATGAAGATGAAGCTAACCTACAGATTTTAAGATTCTTATTAATTTCAACGAGCTACCGCCTAGGAAGTTCATCGGTAATAAGAGAAAGAAAAAAAAAGGAGGCTCCAGGCTTTAATAAATTCAGAATGTATCGTTTTTTCAAATTGAAATCGTCCTAAGATGCTAAGCACTTAGGTGGTAGAAGGTTGTAAATAAGAAAAAAAAAAATTTAAGCGAGAGCTCAAAGGAAGCCGCTACAAGAGTATTTGCAACAAAAGAGAACTTCTCCATCACCAGGGTTTCATAAAACGCGGTATGAAGAATAAAAGAAGCACTAGAGCATCCCAAAATCCGAATCGATCTACAAAAGGAGTCAAAAAAAAAAAAAAAAAAAAAAAAAAAAAATACAAAGTTCTAAAAATTTCCCAATTAACCTTCAAACTTTGGAAAATTTTTCGGGGGGGTAAGACAGTTGTTCTAACCGACAAAACCCCTCAACCCCCTCGGGCCATCAGAATCTGTATTAAGTCAGCATTTCTTGTTTAATTCTCTTGCTTAATTTGAATTGCGTGGTGTTTTATAGATTAATTATTATGAAACTAAAGATTTGTTATAACCCTTAACGATATACTAATTAATAGTTAATTTGGTTAAGATAACAATTAATATAGTTGCTATAATGTTGTTCGTAAATGCCACGTAAATTAAACCAACCAATGAGAGGACACAAGCCCTCTAGCGGATTGAAATGTCGTTCGAAAAGCGCGAATAGGGAAGAACTCAGTTTGGCATACGATTTAGTCGCCACAGCATCCCTGTGGCGGCGAGCTAAACGCCGATTCATCAATTGACTTCATTTAAATATTAATAGTGAATATAAGAAACAATAGATCTCACAAAGGATTAGAAAAAGGGAATGAAGGGTTACTGTTGCTTTGTAATAATTTAGATAATCGAAAGATCATTCCATTTTTGTTGTTTTGTAACTAGATTTAAGGAAATAAAGAATAAAGAAGAACAAAGCTCTTAGTAACAATCCTTCTTAATATACCGTGCAATTGCAAGGCATTGCATATATATATATATATATATATATATATATATATATATATATATATATATATATATATATATATATATATATATATATATATATATATATATATATATATATATATATATATATATATATATATATATATATATATATATATATATATATATATATATATATATATATATATAATATATATTATATATAAATTATATTATAAAATAAAAAAAATTATAATATATATATATATATATATATATATATATATATATATATATATATATATATATATATATATATATATATATATATATATATATATATATATATATATATATATATATATATATATATATAATATATATATCCTGTTCAGATTATAAGACACACCTTTGATTTCTCATAAAATATTGTCTACATTTGCATTTTTATTTATTTAATAATAATATTCATAACACACTTTGAATATTAACAATTAGGGCCTAATTAAAACACTTTATTGTTGAAATTTATGAAAAATTCAGTACGTTTTGGCCTTTCAAAAAATTTGAAGCATTAGTTGTAAATTTTTTTTAAATTTAATATTTTGTTAAACTTCATTGGTGAGCAACTAAAACCTTGATTCTTTTAGGCATGCTATCAGTGTGTATCTGTACCTTCTCCTGCAGGTTTTATTGATGGTCTACACCTTAGTTATAAATATCTTCCCAATGAGCATAGTTTCAGTGGAAATTATCTTCTTTTCCAATCCCGTCTTTACCAACTCTTATAAATTTTCATTGGATTCATATCCGTAGAATTTCCAGGCCAAGGCAAGAGATTGGTATTGCTTATGTTTGAAAATTATTTTACTGATTTTGCTTAATGGCAGAGTCCACCATCTTGCATGAATATAAGCAACTCCTCATTCAGAATCCATGAACTTAACTAATGGAAGAACCATTTATTTAGTACCTTTGTTTATTGATTTTTCTACATTGTACATTTAACTACAAACAAACGATCAGTACCCTTACTACTCCCTTTATATATTTTCCCAATTTCATTTCACTTGCACACTTTCAAACACTGGATATTGGGACATCTTAACCAATTTGTACCTAGTTATGGAATTTTCCCAATTCTGGTTGAAGTAAGGAGGCTTTTTGCAGTTCCCCACCAGACGGGAATATATATATATATATATATATATATATATATATATATATATATATTATATATATATATATATATATATATATATATTATATATATATATATATATATATATATATATACCGTATATATATAACACATAAGGGCAGGCTGAAAATGACACCTGTTGATGTGTTGCTAAGCAGCAGAAACAGGTTTAAATATGTTCAGACCTGTGTTCGAAAGATTGAAGCCTGTAGAATAGATTTGACACACAAATGGTATAGTTATTTGGTTTCATTGTTGTGCAGTGATAGAAAAATGTAAGCTAATAGTAATACTTTGATGAACCAATGTGCAGTGATTGAATATTTATATTCTGAAGGTGCACAGAATGTGACTAAAATTTGTTGTTTGCTCAGGTATATGGAATATACTCTATAGTGTTAGCAACGCTTATTGATTGGCCTGTAAAGCAGCTCTTTCCAATAAAGGTGAAATGTCAGTTCATGTTGCTTCAAGAAGCGACATCCCCATTACAGTAATCACTTACCAACATCATGCTTGCATTAAATAAGACCAAATGGAACCATTTTCCTCCTACATCAAGACATTGCTTGACTACATTTCAGTGCCCAGTTGCTTCAGAATTTCAATGCTTGAACTTCGAGGTCATTGATCACCCACCCTACAGTCCTGATCTGACCCCCAGTGATTTTCATTTATTTCAAAAGTTGGAGAGTCCCTGGGGAGTGATTTGGTTCAGATGATGAGTTGAAGAAAGTGGTGGCAGACTGGTTCCAGAAAACAGATCCAAGACTTCTTTTTAACCAGCTTTGAGAAGTGGTTTCAAGGTTTGCATAAAAGTATTGATGTGTGAGGAGATTATATAGAAAAATAATATTACATGTTCATTGAATAAACTTTTGACCTTCTTTCAGTCTTTGTTTTATTACCTTACCTACAGTGTATGAGATTTTACAGCAGAACAGGTGTTACTTTACAGCCAAACCTTGTATATACATAATTTTAATACAAATTGTTTTAAATCTACAGAAATTTAATAAAAAAAAAACTTTCACTATGAAGGTTTTACAACCCAAATTATCTATTGGAAATGAAGGAAGAATTCTCATTGATTCTACAAATGTAAAAACTAATTCAGTCGGTAAAAGTACCAAGAAAAGAAAACAGTAAGTAGATTATAATTACTGTTAATTTCTGTTATTGTTGGTTTATTTCTTATAAAATATCTGTTATTTGTTGATTTATTTCTATTCTTTATGGATAAATAATGTAAATTTTTAAAATCCTTGAGTTATAAACTTATGATGGTATCAGCAAAAGTCTCTAAAGTTTAAAAAAAATTGTATGAAATAGTATATTGGGAGTTTTTTTTTTTTTAATGCAGCACTTAAATGGTTGAATTTTATTTTAAAAAGGTGAAAGATCAGGTTTAGTTTTTTAAAGTGACTTGTTTATATATTTATTTTTTAGTTTGTTTCCTTGTTTCATGGTTTATGGACAGGTGTGTAGTATTGTTATTTTTTTTTAAATATTATGAACAATTAAATAAAGTTAATGATGAAGGTAATTGGGGAAATAATTTTAGATGAAATTAAAATGTTTAAAATTGT
>SEYY01022116.1:10000-17500 GCA_009176605.1 Armadillidium nasatum | reverse complement strand
ACATTTTTATTTTTTATTTATTATTTTATTTTTAATTTTATTTTATTTATTTTTTTTATTTTTTTAATATTTTATTATTATTTTATTTAATTATTTTTTATTTTTTTATTGTTTTTTTATTATTTTATTTTATTTTACTTATTGATTTATATATATTTATTCAACTTTTGTGTGAAATCAAAAATTTATCAGTATTCAGTTACACATAAAACTGTAGCAAAGCAAGCAAGATATTCAAATTCTGTATAATAGATTTTCCCTAAATTCTATCTAGGCCGAAATTCCATTTGAAATTTCAATTTCAAAAAATTATTTTTTTTTTTTTTTTCTTTTTTTTTTTTTTTTTTTTTTTTTTTTTGAGAAAAAATAGGTCATATTGAAAGTTCGAAAATAACTAAAAAAAAAAAATTTCACGCGATCTATTTTCATTTTTCTTTGAAGATTTGGAAATGGTAGCGGGATATCTTCCTTTTGGCGTATGATCCATCATAATCGGATAAAAAAAATGTCTTAAGTGATTTTTTTTTCTGTAAAAGTTGGAAATAAAAACTTATCTAGGAAATTTTTTTCTACAGAATTTTTTTTCCTTAATTAAGAAATGTTTAGGCGCGTCCTTTTTTTTAATTTTTGTGCAATCAAATTGCTCTCAGAAATTAAAAAAATTAAAAACAACTTCTTGAAATCTCCATCTCAAATACAACTCCTAACTTTTTTATTTCTTTCGATGGATCTCCCGTCTCTCCTCTTGACAACATAAGCATTCTTGGCCTTCACATAGACAAAAGAAAATGTCTTGGAAACCTCCCATCACAATGGTTGCTAGGGCGGCTTAAAGAAGCTAGGAGTTATGTCTAGGTTGCGAGAATTTGTTTTCTTCTTTGCAGTTACTCCAATTATACAAAGGCTAAATCCGCCCTTGTATGGAGTACTGGTCTCCTATCTAGAGTGACTCAGGTTTCACCCATCTTTTGGATAGGGTTGAGTCAAAGGCTCAAAGACAAACTGTTCCGCTCTTACTAATTCACCTCTCTTTATCTTTGCAATGTGACGTTGGTGCCTTGTCTCTTTTCTATAGATACTACAGCGGCAAATGCTCGAAGGAACAATTCACTCGTATACCTCCACCTTTACGGCGTTCTCGTAGCGCAAGAGGTGCATTGTCAGCACATAAATTCTGTGTGAACATAGGCAACTCCATGCTTGTCCACTGTGGTGCTTCCTTCTTTCCAGTCATCTCTGTTTTGTGGAATTCTCTCCCATCTTCCGTGTTTCCTGCTGAATTTAATCTCCAATACTTTAAAACCCACGTCTGTTTCACCTACGAATTTCGCGTTAGGTGGGACTTGCGGAGTGTTTTATTTATTTTTATTGCTTTAAAACCCCCTCCTTGAATAGGGTTCTGCCCGTGAGGGGTGGTAATGTGTAAAAAAAAAAGGAAATAAAAAAATGGCTATAACCGTTTCCTCATCCTCTTTCTCATTCCTCATAAATATTGTAATTGAATTATATATATATATATATATATATATATATATATATATATATATATATATATATATATATATATATATATATATATATATATATATATATATATATATATATAATATATATACTAATATAATATAATACTTATATTACACTTAATTTACCTTTTTGGAAAAGTGAATCATTGCAGAGAAAATCCATAAAAGCTGTTTGGCTTTTTATCTTCGTTTGTACTTCAATATTGCTTTTCGGGTGTCAAACATTTTGATGTAAAGTTGTAAACACAATTCATCCCACTCTTGAAAGATCTGTATATATATATATATATATATATATATATATATATATATATATATATATATATATATATATATATATATATATATATATATATATATATATATATATATATATATATATATATATATATATATATATATATATATATATATATATATATATATATATATATATATATATATATATATATATATATATATATATATATATATATATATATATATATATATATATATATATATATATATATATATATATATATATATATATATATATATATATATATATATATATATATATATATATATATATATATATATATATATATATATATATATATATATATATATATATATATATATATATATATATATAGTTCGCAAACAAGAAAATTAAAATTAATTTAAATTAGATTTTCCAGTAAATTGCTTTATTTCTTCTGTTAAAATTTTTAAAATTAGACTTCAGAATTTTTAAAAAATTTTAAATTAGTTTTTTTTATTTTATATATTTATTATATATATATATATATATATATATATATATATATATTATATATATATATATATATATATATATATATATATATATATATATATATATATATATATATATATATATATATATATATATATATATATATATATATATATATATATATATATATATATATATATATATATATATATATATATATATATATATATATATATATATATATATATATATATATATATATATATATATATATATATATATATATATATATATATATATATATATATATATATATATATATATATATATATATATATATATATATATATACAGACCACTAACTGGTCTGACTTGCGGTTGTACTTCTCTGATTTTCCATGGAATGATTACTGTTTCCGTGGGAGGGGTCATTCTGAGTGTGCAGAGCGCATAACCGAGGTGATTCTCTCTGGCATGGAGGCGTTCATTTCATATTCTTTCCCTTCTGCTAAACCTAACAAACCTTGGTTTAACTCTGCTTGTTCTCGTGCTATCAGCCACAGGGATGCTTCCTTCAGGGATTACCGTTGTCTTCAAACTCCTGAAACTCATGCAACTTATATTTCATCCCGGAATCGTGCAAAATCTATCCTTCGTAACACTAAAAACTCCTTTCTCCGTAGAAAATACAACAATCTTTCTGGTTCTTCCTCACGCCCTTTCTGGCATTTTGCAAAAAATGTCAACTCTAACTTTGTTTCTTCCTCTTTCCCTCCTCTAGTATCTTCTGACGGTACAACTGCCGTTTTGCCTTCCTTCTTCTAAAGCTGAACTCTTCGCTCAAACCTTTGCTTCTAATTCAACCTTAGACGATTCCGGAGCTGTTCCTTCTCCTTCAACCCCCTCCAACTCATTTATGCCTAGAATTATAATTTCTTCTAAAGACGTCATTTCTGCTCTCTCTGAGCTTAACACTAAGAAGGCGTACGGTCCTGACGGTATCCCTCCTGTGGTTCTCAAAACTTGTGCTTCCGAGCTTGCACCCTGCCTTGGTAAACTTTTTCGTCTATGCCTTTCTACTTGACCTTCCCTTCTTGCTGGAAACGTGCGCTCATTCAGCCTGTGCCGAAGAAGGGGGACCCCTCTCAACCCTCTAACTATCGTCCCATTTCTTTAACCTCCGTTCTTTCTAAAGTTTTTGAATCTATCCTTAACAGGAAGATTTGGAAACATCTCAATTCTTCTAATCTTATCTCTGATCGCCAGTATGGCTTTCGTAAGAAACGCTCTACTGATGATCTCCTTTCCCTTCTCTCTGACTCTTGGTCCTCCTCTCTTCGGCATTTCGGTGAATCTTTTGCTGTTGCGCTAGACATATCGAAAGCTTTCGATAGAGTCTGGCACAAAGCTTTGATTTCCAAACTTCCCTCTTTCGGAATCTATCCTTCTCTCTGTGACCTTCTCTCTGATTTCCTTTCCGGTCGTTCTATAGCAGCAGTTGTAGACGGCCACCGCTCTTCCTTTAAATCTATTAATAGTGGTGTTCCTCAAGGATCTGTCCTATCCCCAACACTTTTTCTACTTTTCATTAATGACCTTCTTTCTGTTACTTCATCTCCTATCCACTCCTATGCTGATGACTCCACCCTTCATTACTCTTTTCAATTTGAAAGGCGCCCCTCTCAACAACAGTTACTAGATGCAAGGAGGGTTGCCTTGGAGCAGCTGACCTCTGATCTATCTCGTATTTCTAATTGGGGCAGAGAGAACATGGTTTTTTTAAATGCCACCAAAACTCAATTCCTCCATCTCTCTACTCGACACAATCTTCCACACAACTATGATATCTTCTTCGAAAACACTCAACTCAAACCTTCATCTGTTCTTAATATTCTTGGTGTTTCCTTTTCTCGTGATCTTTCTTGGAAAGATCACATTACCTCTCTTTCTAAACAAGCTTCTAAGAGGTTAGGTGTTCTGAGGCGCCTTCAGTATTTCTTCACTCCACCCCAGTTGCTTGCTCTGTATAGGGGTGTTGTTCGCCCCTGTATGGAGTATGCGTCACACATCTGGGGTGGTTCCACTCACACAGCTCTCCTGGAAAAGGTGGAGCCTAGGGCTTTTCGTCTTATCAACTCTCCTGCTCTCACTGATTCTCTCCAATCTCTTTCTGCCCGTCGAATTGTTGCGTCACTCTCTCTATACTATCGCTATTACAATGGACACTGCTCTTCTGAACTTTCTCGTCGCATACTTCCTCCACTGAGAAGGGCTCGTGCGACTCGAATTTCTACACAGTCTCATCCTTTCTCTGTCCAACTCTCTGACCCCAGACTTAACCGCTATGCTCTGTCTTACCTGTACTCTACTGGTAAAGTCTGGAACACACTCCCTTCTTCTATTTTTCCAACTTCCTATTACTTACACACTTTCAAACGTCGTGTATTGGTGTCACGTCGGCCTTTAATATGACCAGGCTTCCGTCTTTCCCACTAACTCTGGTGGAACTTTAGTAGGCCTCTGGCCTTTGCCCACCATATATATATATATATATATATATATATATATATATATATATATATATATATATATATATATATATATATATATATATATATATATATATATATATATATATATATATATATATATATATATATATATTAGAAAACAATTAGTTAAAAATTAGGGGAATTAACAAAGTGTTAAGACCGGTAAAAACAGAAATAGGATAAAACTATATATATTTCAAGGAATAACTATCCTTCTCATCAGGTGCGATTAAAAGTAAGGTTAAGAAAGGCAGTTAAGATAATCGCACCTGATGAGAAGGACAGTTATTCCTTGAAATATATGTAGTGCGTTTTATAGTTTTTTCCTATTTCTATTTTTTCCGGTCTTAGCACTTTGTTAATTCCCCTAATTTTTTTATTGTTTTATCTAGTGGTTTTATAACTATTATTATAACAGAGTGCGAGTGTTTTAGTTCTCTTTAATAAGTTCTCATTGTAATAACGATAGTATAAAGAAAGTAACAACAATTCAAAGAAAAGAAAGAGACTGGAGAAAATTACTGAGAGCGGAAGAGTTCATAAGACGAAAAGTCCTAGACTACACCTTTTCAGTAGAACTATATTAGTGAAACTACCCCAGATGTGTGATGCGTACTCAATACAGGAGCGAACAAGACCCCTATAAAGAGCTAACACCTGCGGTGAAGTGAAAAAATTCTGAATGCGCCAGAGTGTTGCGGAGAATATATTTTGAACGATTCCGGGATGAAATATAAATCGCATGAGTTTCTGGAGTTTGAAGGAAACTATAATCCCTAAAGACAGCATCCCTGAAGAGAAATAATATGTAATGTACGCCTCCATACCAGAGAGAATTACCTCAGCTATGCGCTCTGCACATTCTGAGGGATCCTCCCACGAAAACCACGAAAACAGTACTCATTTCATTTTAAAATCAGAAAAGTACAACCGCAAGTCAGACCAGTTAGTGGCATCGAAATGCCAGAAACGTCTCCTTGCCGAAGGCGGGGGCCGTTCTTGTGGAAGACTTGAAGAGACAGGACAAGATACAGAGATAAGAAGGTGATCGGATGAACCCAGAGAGGAAAGAGTTTAACAGTGTAAAGGGAAGGATAAGAGGTTAGGAAAAGATCAAGTATGTTGTTTCATCACCAAGGCTGTCAGGGATACGGGTAGAGAGATGCACCAACTGCTCAAGTTTATTTTGGATAAAAAAGTGATGGACGAGTTCACCAGCTGGATCATGGGATCTAGATGAAAGACATAAAAATAACCTAAAATGATGATTTCAGAGAGGAGAAGAAGAAATAATATGTTCTGCTTTGGAGTTTTGATGGTCAAAGAATTTTTTATAGTCTGTAGAGTTAGGAGATAAGCAGACAGAACAAATTAATTTGTTGTAGAGGTGCAAGAAAGTTTAAGTCGCGTAAAGTAGAGATTTCAGAAGATTTCAAATTTGAGATACGAGAACAGACATCATATCTATCCTCAATTTTCAGCCTTTAGCTGAATTAAAATTGAGGAACGAGATATTAGGAGGAAACAGAGAAGGTTTGCTGTTAGAGCATTCAAACAGCAAAGTTGATATATATATATATATATATATATATATATATATATTATATATATATATATATATATATATATATATATATATATATATATATATATATATATATATATATATATATATTATTTAATTAATTTAATTAATTTAATCGTAAAAACATTTCTTGAAAAAGTGTTACTAATTATAATTGACTTTTAAATTACATTGTTATAAATTTAGAAAACGATTTAATGTATGCTAAGAATAATTAAATTCAAGTCACGTGACTCCAAGGAATGCTTCAAATATTTTTATTTGTTTTTTTTTCTAAATTTAAATTTTACATAATTTATATTTTAATTTAATATATATATATATATTATATATATATATATATATATATATATATATATATATATATATATATATATATATATATATATATATATATATATATATATATATATATATATATATATATATATATATATATATATATATATATATATATATATATATATATATATATATATATATATATATATATATATATATATATATATACATAATATATTATTATAACTTGATGTGTTACGTTAACATGAGGGAAATATTATTTTATGTTCATAGATATTATTAATTGGTCTGGTTACACTTTCGACTTTGAAGGTGCTACCAATAAATGTGTTATTAGTTGTGGTTGTGATTGTGGTTGTGGTTGTGGTTGTGGCTATTGAAATTATTGATGTTTTTGTTCTTGTAATTAGATAAATTTAGATATTTTACCTAAATGTTTCAAAAATATATTCCATTCGATGACACAGAAATGTTACTGAGTAATTTTTTAAAAAAAATTACTTTTTTTAAAAAAAAATTCTTAAAATTTTAATATTTTAAATGTAAAATAAATATTTTTTTAACAAGATATTTTTGGAAATAATTAATCAGTTGAAATCCTTGTTAAAAACCTAAGAACAAACAAAATTTCTGTTCCAACAACAAAAAGAAAATGTTTTTGCAAAATCAAAATCATTTCGGTCTCGTTAAATTAAGAAATAAACTATTTAAGATCAAATAATAATAATAGAGCATAATAATATTAAATTATTATTATCGTTATTACTATTATTATTATTATTACTATTATTATTA
>SEYY01022115.1:237500-240288 GCA_009176605.1 Armadillidium nasatum | reverse complement strand
GATCCTTCCAAGCAAGATTACGTGAGAAAGAATCACTGAGGATATTGTAAGCAGATGAAGGTTTGAGTCGTGTGTTTTCGAAGAAGATGTCATATTTGTGTTGAAGGTTGTGTCGAGTAGAACGATGGAGGAATTGAGTTTTCGAGGCATTTAAAACGACTATGTTTTCTCTGCCCCAATTTGAAATGCGAGAATTATCAGAAGTCAGTTGTTCCAAGGCCATTCTTCTTGAATCTATCAATTGCTGTTGGGAGGGATGTCTTTCAAATTGAAAGGAGTAATGGAAGTTGGAGTCATCGGTATAGGAGTGGATAGGAAACGAAGTAATAGAGAGGAGGTCATTCATGAATTTAGAAAAAGAGTTGGGGTCGGACAGATCCTTGAGGAACACCACGAATTATAGATTTAAAAGGAAGAACGGTGGCCGTCTACAGTGGCTGCTATAGAGAAACCATAATGTAAATCAGAAAGAAGGTCATAGAGAGATGGATAGATTCCGAAAGAGGGAAGTTTGGAAATCAAAGCTTTATGCCAGACTCTATCGAAAGCTTTCGATATGTCTAGCGCCACAGCGAAAGATTCCGAAACCCCGAAGATCGAAGGACCAAGAATCAGAAAGAAAGGAAAGAAGATCATCAGTAGAAGTTCTTTTCGAAAGCTTACTGAGAGATGGTTAGAAGAATTAATCTTCCTGTTAAGGATAGATTCGAAAACTTTAGAAAGAATAGAGGTTAAAGAAATAGGACGAAAGTTAGAGGGTTGAGAGGGTCTTCGGCACAGGCTGAATGAGCGCACGTTTCCAACAAGAAGGGAAGGTTGAAGTTGAGAGACAAAGACGAAAGATTACCAAGGCAGGGTGCAAGCTCGGAAGCACAAGTTATGAGAACCACAAGAAATACCATCAGGGCCACACTCCTTAGTGTATTATATATATATATATATATATATATATATATATATATATTATATATATATATATATATATATATATATATATATATATATATATTATATATATATATATTATTATATCTCTTTCTCTCTCTCTCTCTCTCTCTCTCTCTCTCTCTCTCTCTCTCTCTCTCTCTCTCTCTCTCTCTCTCTCTCTCTTCTTCTATCCTTTTTTCTTCAGTTTTGTCAAGTTTCAAAATATTAATTATAATTATCGACCCTTTGTCATATTTGCTTTTTTTAAAATAATTCTAAACTTTTCTTTTTATTATATATATATATATATATATATATATATATATATATATATATATATATATATATATATATATATATATTATATATATATATATTATATATATAATTATATAAAAAAATACGCTTTAAAAAAAATGATTTATTATTATTATTAATTTTTTAAAGTAATAATGATTATAAGCAGCTTTGATTTCCAAACTTCCCTCTTCTTTCGGAATCTATCCTCTCTGATTTCCTTTCTGGTCATTCTATAGCAACTGTTGTAGACGACCATCGTTCTTCCTTTAAATCTATAAATAGTGGTGCTCCTCAAGGATCTGTTCTATCCTATCCAAATATCCACTCCTATGCTGATGACTCCACCCTTCGTTACTCCTTTCACTTTGGAAGTCGGCTCGCTCTCCCAATAGCAGTTAATTGACGCAGGGATGGTGGTATTGGAGCAACTGACCTTTGATCTTTCTCGTATTTCAAATTGGGGCAGAGGAAATATGGTCGTTTTCAATGCCTCAAAAACCCAATCCTCCATCTCGCTACTCGACACAACCTTCCACATAATTATGACATCTTCGAAAACACTCGACTCAACCTTCATCTGTCCTCAATATTGTAAGTGTTTATTTTTCTCGTGATCTTTCTTGGAAGGATCACATTATTCCTCTTTTTAAACATGTTCCTAAAGAGGTTGGGTGTTCTGAAGCGCCTTTGTGATTTCTTTACGTCAACCCAGTTGATCTCTCTTTATAGGAGTGTTGTTCGCCCCTGTGTGTAATACATCCCGCACTCAGAGCTCTTCTCGAAAAGGTGGTCTAGAGCTTTTCATCTTATAAATTCTTTCGGTTAGTCGAATTATTGTATCACTCTCTCTTTACTATCGCTGTATTTCTCTTCTGAACTCTCAAGTCGCATACCTCCTCCATTGAGAAGTTTTCGTAAGACACAACATTCTACACAGTTTCTTGCTTTCTCTGTCCAACACTCTGACCTCAGACTTAACTTCAATGCTCAGTCTTACAATGTATTCTATTTTTAAAGTCTGAAACACACTCCCTTTATCTATTTTCCCAACTTCTTTTGATTTGCCCATTTTTAAACACCGTGTATCGGGACATGTCGGTATTTAATCGGGTTTTGATTCTGTAATCCCTCAGCTCCGGTGGAAATCGGTAGTTCTTTGACCTTGCCTACCAGAGGATACAAAAAATGATGAAATAATAATAATAATAATGATGATAATAATAATAATAATAATAATAATGTAATTATTATTTTCTCTATTTCCTTTCTTAATTATAATAAACTTACTTTAAATTCTAATAGTTTGTTAGTCAATCTGACTGAAGTCCGTATTAAGAGATTTGTTTCTAGAGCTTAGAATATTATTGTCTGCTTGCTAGACCTGTCCCGATCAAAAGGATTCTTTCCTTTTTTAACAGATTATTTATCGAAACTCATTCCGTGGTTATGGTAAATAATAATAATAACTAATATTTATTATTATTATTATTATTATTATTATTATTATTATTATTATTGAAGAGTATATAAAAAATCATAAATCAATAAAACTTGCATGAGA
>SEYY01022115.1:227500-230000 GCA_009176605.1 Armadillidium nasatum | reverse complement strand
ACAGTAAGAGTGAATGGAGTAAGATCTACTTTTGGAGTTCCAAGACACTTAAGTTTCGGTTAAGAACCAGAGATAAAATGAAAGAAGTTTTTTTTTTTTTTTTTTTTTTTTTTTTTTTTTTTTTTTTTTTTACAAAACGCCACCACTCACAGGCAGAGCCCTTTTCAAGGAGGGGGCACACACACAAGGACAAAACTCATACCATTGTAGGAGTTGAGTTCAGCAAAGTTAAAATTAGAATAAGGAGTGCCAAAGTTACAGAAATTAATGAGAATGAAGACATCGCATCAGAACACGCTGACAGTTCCTTAGTTGCATCATTATCACCATAAGAGTTATCCAACTCCCAAGCAGGATTGAGAGGGAGTGGGGAAATTTATAGTTATTCCCACTACACAAAATGATGTAAATTTAATTTTTCTATTTTTGCGTTATGGAATAATTATCTAGTTATTTATTTATCTATTAATAGTTATCTTTTTTACAAGTTATGAGAAAAATATGTCTTGCATATTAACAAAGAGTCCTTTAACTATGTCAACTTGTATAAACAAAAATTGTGGACGCTTGTCGAATGATCTATCTAGTGCAAAGATGTATTCGAGAGAGAGAGGGAGAGAGAGAGAGTTGGGAAAGGTAGAAATTAACAAAATCTGACGTAAAACATTTGTCTGTTCACTATATTAGATTAAACCAATTGCAGCTTTTCTTTTAAGTGACCCATTTTTTTTTATTCCAGTTGACCTGTCAAGGTCATTAAGTGAAGCCTGTGAATTTTCATTTTCTCTCTCTCTCTCTCTCTCTCTCTCTCTCTCTCTCTCTTCTCTCTCTCTCTCTCTCTCTCTCTCTCTCTCTCTCTCTCTCTCTCTCTCTCTCTCTCTCTCAATGTGTATCCCTTTTTTCTGTCCACAATATCCCCACTCTCTTTCTATATATATATATATATATATATATATATATATATATATATATATATATATATATATATATTATATATATATATATATATATATATATATATATATATATATATATATATATATATATATGAGAGTTAGTACCTCACGGGCATTCCCTTATTTAAGGAGGGGAAACTTACTAAGAATTTTCTTCCTAGGATCCACTCAAGGAATCGAATCAACGCATTCAAGTCCATCGGTCAATGGTACTTATTGTAAGTATATATTTTTTTAAAATTTTTATTATTATTATTATTATTATCTCTCTACTTTCACTTTCATATTTTTAAATAGTTTTATTGTTTTTAACTCTGAATTTTAAAAAAAAAAAAATTTTATTTGTATTTACTTTATTTTATATATATATTTTTTTTTGTACTGTATTTTATTCCTCAAGATAATCTTAAGGTAAGATAGTTCTTATTTATCAGTTTCTATTTGAATAAAGATATTTAAGCAGAGAAAAGGAAAAAAAACTTTTTTTTTTTAAGTGGTACCACAAAAAAAAAAAATTTCAATAAATAAATAAAATAAAAATAAAGAAATATTAAAAAAATATGTGAGTAAATGCTTGTATCAACTTGTTTTTCTCAAGGGTTAATTGCGATATGGAAGATTTAGACACTGCAAAAATTGTCCTAACGAATCGTTGGGACAAGTGGCAAAAAATGTCACAGAAAAATTTTCAATAGAGAAAAGAAATGTTAAACATAAGAAAGTCGCTTCATCGATTTATTTTTTAATAGGAAAATAACTGAAACAATTTGTTGAGACATTTTTACCACTTGTCCCAACGATTCGTTAGGACAATTTTTGAAATGTAACCAGTGAATTTAAAAAAAAAAAAAAATCTTTAGACATTAAATATGAAAAAATAAATAAATAAAATAAAAAATAAATAAATAAAATAAGAAATAAAAAAAATCAAATAAATAAAATTACAATCTTTAATTTACGACAATGACAATCTTAGAGGGAAATTTCCCTTTATTTTGATTAGAAAAAAAAAAAAAAAAAAAAACTTACCCATAGTTCATTTTATTAATAATTTAAAATAATAGATTTTTTTTTTATAATAATAACATTTTATTTTTAATTTTTTTATTAATTATTTATATTATTATTAATATTATTATTATTATTATTATTATTATTATTATTATTATAGATAAAGAAGTTGCGATTTATTAAAGCCGGACAGGAAACCTGGATGGAATATATATATATATATATATATATATATATATATATATATATATATATATATATATATATATATATATATATATATATATATATATATATATATATAATATATATATATATATATATATAGAGAGAGAGAGAGAGAGAGAGAGAGAGAGAGAGAGAGAGAGAGGAGAGACTGAAAGACAGACAGAGAGACAAAAAGAGACAGTGAGAAAGAGAGACAGACTTTCAGAAAAGCGAGAGAAAAGGAGACACAGTAGGAAAAGATAGAGAAATGCAATAAGAAAAGAGAGAGAGAGAAAAAAAAATATGAATAAGAAAAGAGAGAAGAG
>SEYY01022115.1:220000-222500 GCA_009176605.1 Armadillidium nasatum | reverse complement strand
ACTGTATTAAATAAATATTTACTTATAATTATTTTTTTCTCTTTATCCAAAGAGACTCACTTCATATACCCCCTACCCCCCTCTAGACAGAAAAAAAATAATAATAAAAATCAATAAAAGAAAAATTTTGGTCTCCTTAGCGGGTTCATTAATCCAAAAGATTTCAATGGTTTCCCCCTTTACAAAAACTACAAAGAAAACGGAATTTTGTAGGACTATAGGCCTATCCGTGACGTCAAGAGACCTAGTCTATTTAGACTTCCGAAGAGGCGTGCCTAGGCAGATGTAAACAACGCAGTGATATTAAGACCTATTCGACTATTCTTTCTTCTTGATATTTACTCTATTCACATCTATTTGTCCAAGGCATAAGAAGGCTTACAAGACTTTGAGGCTGCGAATAGCCAAGATTAGAAAGACTGCGTATCAAGAGTAGGTAAATATGCCTTCCATTTTCAATATTAATTTGTGAATTCTCATTTTATAACTGAATTTCCTTTTTTTCTTTTTCTTCTTTTACACTTTTTTTGGTTTGACGAACGCCTAAAATTTTGGTTTTAATGTGCAATGGATTGTAGTAAGAAATAAGCATATAATTATCTCTCTCTCTCTCTCTCTCTCTCTCTCTCTCTCTCTCTCTCTCTCTCTCTCTCTTCTCTCTCTCTCTCTCTCTCTCTCTCTCTCTCTCTCTCTCTCTCTCTTTCATAATCACACACACACACACACACACACAAGCTTCTAAGAGGTTAGATTTTCGGTGCTACCATAGTATGCAGTCTACAGATTTGAAGATAAAAATACATGGCACACGAACATTTGCACATGCGGGGCTTCACCTCAGTACCCCCATACTTGTGAGTGGTGATGAAGAATTGTTAATTTCACCATTGTAGACAGTATACTGTAGAACCAGATGTTCTGGGGCACCTTTAGAACTTCTTATTCCCTCCCCCCCCCCCACTCCAATCAATTACTGTCGATATATGGGGAATGTCTATAGTCTTTGGAAAAGGAGCGAAACGCACATCTAGAATGGTTTTATTCATACAACTCTTGAAAAGGTGGAATCTAGGACTTTTCCTTTAAAACTCTCTCTCTCTCTCTCTCTCTCTCTCTCTCTCTCTCTCTCTCTCTCTCTCTCTCTCTCTCTCTCTCTCTCTCTCTCTCTCTCTCTCTCTCATTCGAAGTGTTGCGCCCACTCTTTATACTGTCGACATTACAACTTTGAGGAGAGTTCATGTGCGTCAACTCACACGATTTCATTCATCATCTGTTGACCTCTATGATCACAAACTTAACCGCTATGCTCATTCGTGTATATACTCCAATAGTAAATCTGAAGTATTTTCTTCGTTTTCACAAATTCATTTGACTTGCACACTTTAAAACGTATGTATCGGGACATTTCGGCCATTGATCTGAATATGAAATTTTTCTGTAGCTCCGTTGTATTCTATGTTGGTCCTTGACCTTTTCCCACCATATATATATATATATATATATATATATATATATATATATATATATATATATATATATATATATATATATATATATATATATATATATATATATATATATATTTTTTTTCCCTGTGCCTATTTACTTAATAACTCAAACAACATTACAAGATTATAGAAGTATGAAGGGTTACGACATGAGGGAAAAAGGGTTGCTGCTTAGCTCCGCCCCCAGTGACTCCACCTGCAAGTCGCATAGCAACAGGCAACCGTACGTCTTTGCGATTTACCCTTCGTGTATTCTCAAACTATTTGAATTTCGTTCAATTTTTCACGGAAGCAGAAAGAGAAAATTCGCAGGGATAACTAATATTTTAGTCAGGCATATACTAATAATATTCATAAACATGCACATATACACACACGCGCGCACATGTACACGCCACACAACACACACGCACATATATATATATATATATATATATATATATATATATATATATATATATATATATATATATATATATATATATATATATATATATATATATATATATATATATATATATATATATATGTGTGTATGTGTATGTGTATGAAGCGTCTTGAGAGACGAATCTAAATATCCTTAACTAAAGGTGACAGGAATCCTCTAGGGGCCATCTATGTTTAAAGGGTTAAAAGTTAAAAATAAAATGAAAAACGAAAAATCAACGTCAAGTCAGTAAGAAGAATAAAAAAATAAAAGAATTAAAAAAAAAAAATAATACATTATTTAACTTCTTAATCTTTGAAAGGGAAATAAATTTATAAATTATAAAAAAAGAAACAAAAAATAGCTTCACGAAATCGCTTGGAAAATAGCGTTAATGGCGGCCTTTTTAATATTAGATGAGGATCGATCCAAGTTTGAAAAGGTTTTTAGACAGACTGGAACGAAATGAGTCTAGAAAGAGACAGAAATTACTAACAAAATATTAAAAATTAAAATTAAGAAATAATTTACGATTTATAAAAGCTGAAATAAATAAGAACAACAT
>SEYY01022115.1:207500-212500 GCA_009176605.1 Armadillidium nasatum | reverse complement strand
TAAATCTCTGAATAATTAATCATAATAAAATATTTATATATATATTTGATTACATTTATATTGTGTATAATATTCAAAATTATCTTCTATTTGTAAGATTAAAAGAATATTATTATATATATATATATATATATATATATATATATATATATATATATATATATATATATATATATATATATATATATATATATATATATATATATATATATATATATAATATATTATATATTTGTTAAAATATTAATAATATAATATTTATTTATTTAACATCTATATTTATATTGCTTCCTTATATATATATATATATATATATATATATATATATATATATATATATATATATATATATATATATATATATATATATATATATATATATATATATATATATATATATATATATATATATATATATATATATATATATATATATATATTCACTTGGATCTTTATATTCTTATTAGACGTAGGAATTCTATCTCCTTTTTATGGGAACTTCATCGGCAAGTACTCTAGGACACACTCTAGGAAGCCTTCCTCAACCATGGGGTCGCAATAGACCCCTTGAAACGCAACTCTAGGACCTAGATGACAATTTGAATGCATTCCACTACCTTTAAAGATGCTTTTCAGCTCAAGGGATTCAGTATCTTTAATTGGATTTTTGTGTGGAAATTGACAATTCTAGAAGTGTTAAATGCATTGTGTATTTACTAGTAACTTCTGTTCTGTGGAATCCTCCATCATCTGTAACTCCTCTAATGAACTTCATCACTTTAATTTTAATGTTGTGTATATGCATTTCAGAATTTACTTCAGGTTAAAACCTGTGGGAGTCTTTATTATTATTATTATTATTATTTTTTTTTTTTTTTTTTTTTTTTTTTTTTTTTTTTTTATCCTCTCTGTATAGGGTCTTGCTCTTACATGAAGGTGATACGATAAAAAAAAGTATGAATGAATTGGGAGGATTAGGAAAGAAGAAAAACTGAATTTGTTTAAAATGAACTAATGGGAAAATCTTCGTTAAAAAGTTCAGCTTTAGTTAAATCTTTATGATTTAAAAAAAACAAAAAAAAAAAAAAAAAAAAAAAAAAAAAAAAAAAACTCTTTTGTCAATGAAATAGTTGGGAGGAAGAGGACTCGAAAATATTACGGCATTTTGTACAGAAAATATAAAATTTATTTGTTATGCTTGAAAAATGATTTTTCACTATTTAGTGATTAATATAAAGTAAAGAGTACAAGTCCCTAGAATCTGAGAGTTATCATAATTAATATTAGAAAGATATTATTATTATTATTATTATTAATATTATTAACTTTGAAGCTGTGATGAAGGAAGGAATGAATGTATGGCAATACATAAATGCCGACACCTCCCACTGAATTTCTCCATGAAGATATTAAATTTCTCCATATTCCCCACAAAAAAGATTGGGGGTTCATATTGTGTAGTTATTATAGTATGTAAACAAAAGGAAGTCTCTTCCTGAACAAGTTGTGAAGACAGAAAGCTCCGAAACATTTTCTGTGCAAGTGAGAAACAAAAGATAGATATCACTGCTTCCTTTAAGTGCTATGGAATATTTGATAATTGATAATAATCTTTCATCTCTTGGAGGACTCTTTCAATCTAGTTCTAATAATGCATTATGCAGTATAGCAAAAAAAATAAAATAAAAAACATTTAATAACAGACATATTTTCAACTTGGAATTGAAAATATATGTAATGCATAAGGAAGTTAAAAATATAATCTTCTTACCTCACTTCAAGCACAAAAATAATTGCGTAAATGGTATATAGATATTTAAAAAAAATTGGGTAAAATTCTGAACCAGTAAAATGAAACCAATTTCCACCAGCAAATGGAACAGTTTTCCACCAGTAAAATGGAACAGTTTTCCACCAGTAAAATGAAACAGATTTCCACCAGTAAAATGAAACAATTTTCCACCAGTAAAATGGAACAATTTTCCACCAGTAAAATGGAACAGTTTTCCACCAGTAAAATGAAACAGTTTTCCACCAGTAAAATGGAACAGATTTCCACCAGTAAAATGGAACAAATTTCAACCAATAAAATGAAACCGATTTCCACCGTCTACCGGGGCTCGAACGGTAGGGTGATTGACTCACGTGCTTGAGGGCGCCGGTTCGATTCCTCTTGGGAATCCTAGGTATATACTACCTAGAAAAGTTCCTCTCCTCGAATAGGGCAATGCCCGTGAGAGATGTGAACTTTTTATTTAAAAAAAAAAAAAAAAAAAAAAAAAAAAAAACAGTAAAATGGAACAGATTTCCACCAGTAAAATGAAACAGATTTCAACCAGTAAAATGAAACATATTTCCACCAGTAAAATGAAACAGATTTCCATCAGTAAAATGAAATTTCCACCAGTAAAATGGAACAGTTTTCACCAGTAAAATGGAACAGTTTTCCACCAGAAAAATGGAACAGATTTCAACCAGTAAAATGGAACCGTTTTCTACCAGTAAAATGGAACAAATTTCAACCAATAAAATGAAACCGATTTCCACCAGTAAAATGGAACAGATTTCCACCAGTAAAATGAAACAGATTTCCACCAATAAAATGAAACCGATTTCCACCAGTAAAATGGAACCGATTTCCTCCAGTAAAATGAAACAGTTTTCCACCAGTAAAATGAAACAGTTTTCCACCAGTAAAATGGAACAGTTTTCCACCAGTAAAATGGAACAGATTTCCACCAATAAAATGAAACCGATTTCCACCAGTAAAATGGAACAGATTTCCTTGACCGTTAAAAAGAGAGAAACAATATCCCATGTTAGGTTGATTTGAATCTTAAGTAAATTTGCTCAATGATCTGTGGTTTATATATTTTCCTCGAACCTGAACACACTCCTCATATCTGAGTGGTAGGTTTCTTATCCATCTTTGAATTTTCTATTAAGGGATTCTCTTCTGTGTTCTGTTCTTGAATTGGTTAATAAAAAAAATCTTTTCGTTGTTCTTGGGATGCAAACGCCTGTACGATATTGTCTTTCTTTCCATGTAAGATTACAGTTGTATTAATAATATATTCCCCAGCCGACATCTCCCAGCATACATGAGGGACATATATATATATATATATATATATATATATATATATATATATATATATATATATATATATATATATATATATATATATATATATATATATATATATATATATATATATATATATATATATATATATATTTTTTTAATATTAAGCCATTTGGAGTCTTTTCCTCAAGAGCGTGTTCATATACACCATGTGTTGTCCTCATTAGCAAATATCATTCGACGAATCTGTTTTTAACCTTTAGTTATATCTTGTAAGTTTTTGTCTCTATATCATTCGTGTTCTTTTTTTCTATTCAAGTATCGTGTCATCATTAAATACGCGGGTGTTTTTTCTCTCTCTTCTCCTCTTTTCATTGTAGAAATAAAGAGATAGAGACCCTCCTCCTCCTCATGGCTCTTTTTTTCTCGTGGCCCTCTTCAATATGCCGATTTTTCCAGTGATGCCAATTTCAATAGAGACAATAACCAAAGTTCATTTTTTTTAATGTATTTTGTTGCTGCTCTCTCTCTCTCTCTCTCTCTCTCTCTCTCTCTCTCTCTCTCTCTCTCTCTCTCTCTCTCTCTCTCTCTCTCTCTCTCTCAAAATCTTTCTTTCTTTCACGGTCACCGGTCCTGTCTGCACCCAATTATGGCTCACTTTTTGTCTGTGTCTTCTGCTTGCCCGGACTCAAGGGCCCGCATCGATGGTTTGTTGACAGATGGCCCTGGATTCGAGTCTCTTATCTCCTTGCATCCTTCTTTTCTATTTCATGCTTAAATCCTCTTCGTATTTTTTTCATCTCCAATCTTTATCGGTGTATTTTTTTTATTCCATTTCCCATGAAATTATGTTGTCATCATCGTTTCCTTTTATCCCTTTATTCACTTCTTCCTTTTATTCTTTATTCCTTTTCACTATTTCCCCCTTTCTCTCTCTCTTTCTTTCTTTCATTCTTTCTTAAACGTTTTTCAATTTCTATTTTTTTTTTCAAATCTATTTTTCATTTTATTTATTCAAGATTATACGCTTTCATTTTTTTATCGTTTATACTCTCTTCAAGTCTTTATTAATATTCCTCTTCACCCTTCTTCCATTTTTCAATCTCTTTCTTCTCTTCAGATATTTTTTATTTTCTTTATTTTTGTATTTATATATTTATTTTCTTTTAAACCCTTTTTATAGATCTATTCTCCGTTTTTCTCTTTTTATTATTACCTACTTTGTGTTCGTTATTCACGTCACAAATAAACAAGCATTCTCTTCTCTTTTCTTTCTTTTTATCTATATATCTATCTAAGTATATCAATCTATCTATATCTATCTAATTAT
Source organism: Armadillidium nasatum (assembly GCA_009176605.1). NCBI lineage: Eukaryota > Metazoa > Arthropoda > Malacostraca > Isopoda > Armadillidiidae > Armadillidium > Armadillidium nasatum. Next base: position 208,085 of record SEYY01022115.1, on the reverse strand, counting down.
CTCTCTACCTTTGCATCGATATATCTATCTAATATTAATTAATCTTTCTGTCCGTCAGTCTATCTCTATCTCTCTCTCTACCTTTGCATCGATATATCTATCTAATATTAATCAATCTTTCTATCTGTCAGTCTATCTCTATCTCTCTCTCTACCTTTGCATCGATATATCTATCTAATATTAATCAATCTTTCTATCTGTAAGTCTATCTCTATCTCTCTCTCTACCTTTGCATCGATATATTCTATCTAATATTAATCAATCTTTCTATCTGTAAGTCTATCTCTATCTCTCTCTACCTTTGCATCGATATATCTATCTAATATTGATCAATCTTTCTATCTGTCAGTCTATCTCTATCTATCTATCTCCCTCTTTATCTATATAAGCAATATTTTATTTGCCTAGATTTTAAACAACATAAATAAACAATCATAAATTCATTAGTTGTCAGTTGAAAGAAAATGACAAAGACAGAATGAATCGTGACTCCTGAAACCAGAACTCTGATTTTGGTCCACACACGTAATAAATTACGTTTAAAGTACACTAAATAATAATAATAATAATAATAATAATAATAAT
>SEYY01022115.1:180000-197500 GCA_009176605.1 Armadillidium nasatum | reverse complement strand
GAGTTAATGGGAGTAGGAGAATTCACAAGGAGAAAAACCTTAGATTCCATCCTTTCAAGTAGGGCTTTATGAAATACCTGACTCATGCTCCGTATAAGGAAGAACAAAACCCTTATGAAGAGGTATCAGTTGAAGAAATTATGGAGGCCCCTGAGAACACCTAACCTCCTGGAAGGTTCTTTAGTATGAAATAAAAAAATGTTATCTTTCCAAGTAAGATCCTGTGGAAAAGACTCCTTTAAATGTTAAGGCAGATGAATGTTTGGGTTGTGAATTTTCAAAAATGTTGTAGTTGTGTGGAAGATTATGTAGAGTAGAAAGATGAAGAAGTGCGTTTTTGAGGTACTGAAAACAATCATGTTGTCTTTGCTCCAGTTAAAAATATGAGAAGGATCTGGGGTCAGTTGTTCCAAGGCCAGCCTACTGTAGCATCGTTTATTTATAAGAATTGAGGAATGAAAGGATTAATACAAGGTAAAATATACTATATTAGAGTGGACAGGTTATGAAATGGCAGATAGATTATTATTAAAGGTAGCAAAGAATTGGCGATAGGTCTGAGATTATTATTAAAGGTAGCAAAGAATTGGCGATAGGTCTGAGATTATTATTAAAGGTAGCAAAGAATTGGCGATGGGCCTGGATCTTCAGAAATACCACTATTAACATATTTATAGAATGAACTGTGACTGTCTATTAAAGTTACTATAGAACGATCGGACATCAAATCATAAAGCAACAGAGAGGAGAATAGACTCCGAAAAAGAGGAGTTTATATAAACTATACGGAAAACTTTCGATATGTTGAGCTCCACAAACAACGATTTATCTAAATGTTAAGAGCAGGGAACTAAATGTAGGAGAGGTGAAGAAGAGTATTAAGAGTGTTCCTTAAGAAAGCCAAACAGTTGATCAAAAAAAAGTATAAAAAGAACTCCACCTATTACAGATATATTCGAAAACTTCACAGAAAATAGAGCTTAAAACGATTGTATACGATCGTTAGAGTATTAAGAGGGGTTCAACGTCTTTGGCACAAGACAGATGAGTTCTTTCCAACAAAAAGGAAAAAAATGTAATTTGATAAGCAGAGACAAAACAGTTCATCATTAAAAGATACAGGGTCAGAAATACAAGTTTACAGAAACACAATAGAAATATCGTCCGAACCAAACTCTTTCTTACTGTTTAGCTCAGAAAGAGAAATCGCATCTTTAGAGGGAATTACAATGATAGGCAATAAGTTGGAGGATGGTGAAGAAAGCAGAATAGCTCTGAAATTAAAGGCAAAGGTTTGAGCAAAGATTTCACTTAGTAGAAATTGAAACGGTATTTGTGCCGTCGGAAGAAACAGGAAGAAGGAAAGAGAAAAAAGCAAAGTTAAGAGTTGACATTATTATCATGTGCCAGAAAGAGCATGAAGAAGAACCGGAAAGATAATTGCATTTCCATATATATATATATATATATATATATATATATATATATACTATATATATATATATATATATATATATATATATATATATATATATATATATATATATATATATATATATATATATATATATATATATATATATATATATATATATATATGATTACGGAATATAAATTTAAATGATGTTCTTCATTGTATCGCACCCAAATTGCAAAATATTAAAACAAAATTACAATTACGATAAAGTCACTGAAAACATCCTCATCTCCCCCTCCCCCCCCAAAAAAAAACGATAGAGCATTCTTCTTGACTAGGTAGATCGTCACCGCACGGTTAAGAGTTATTGCTTTGCAACGCCGCCAGAGGGCAGTTCTTTGTATTCGTTCGTAGCGAAGGGTGAAACAAGCCTAAAAATAATGACGTTTGGGGGAAAACTGAAGGAAAAAATAAAGAAGTCAGAGTGATTTTTAGAAAAAAAGGGTTACTTTTTGACTCCCTTCAATAAGTTTTAAGAAGGTTAAGAAAGATGTTTTCTTTTTTTTTTATTTCTTTTTTTTTTTTTATATTTATTTTTGTTGAGCTGTTCTAGGCTTTCTTTACAAAGACGTAGCCTAAGCACTCATTTCTTCCCTCATAACTAATCTACAGTTTGCTTAAATCGACGAATGTCACCAAATAAAGAGGAAATTTATTTGTGGGAAAAATGTCTGGTGAAACACTTACAGCTGTGATTCCTACTCTTATCCCTCACCCCCCCCCCCAATTCCGTATATAATGCCCCCACGCATACCATGCTTTTCCCTATATATATTTTTGTTATTTTTTTTTCTCCTTTTTTTCACTGCACTTATGTACAACATTTTGTTCATAGAAAAACGGGTTGATGGATGAAGTTTCAAGTATATATATATATATATATATATATATATATATATATATATATATAATATATATATATATATATATATATATATATATATATATATATATATATATATATATATATATATATATATATATATATAATATATATATATATATATATATATATATATATATATATATATATATATATATATATATATATATATATATATATATATATATATATATATATATATATATATATATATATATATATATATATGGCCCCGAGTGCATATTAGGGGCCATGCATAACTCAAAAACTACTAATCCTACATTAAAATGGATTATATTTTTAAAATCCTTGTCGAATTTTAGGTAAGAAAAATTGGGAAATAAAAAATAAATTCTTATAATAAATTTTATTACATAAGTAAAGTTTACTTTTTTAAAGACCTCGATAGAATCATACGTCTGGCAATGTGATTTTTTAATTTTTTTTTAGAAATTTGAAAACATGGGAAATACCCCATATCATCGACAGGAAAAGTAGTCGACAATATCATCACTCACGGGTCGGGGGGTACGGGGGCAGAGCCCCCCGTAGACATATGTTCTAATTTTGAAATATTTAATTAAGTGGTTTATTTAACGACAACTTCACCGCCTCGTGTCGAAAAGCGAAATGACACAAATTTCTCACAGTCGAAAGATTTTAATTTCCAACTTGTCGTACAATTTTAAACATTTTTTTTTTTTAATTTTTTTAACAATTTTTTATACTTTTCTTCCTGGAAATGACCCAAGAATTTCAAAAATATAATCCTTTTTAATGTACGATTAGTAGTTTTGGAGTTATGCATGGCCCCTAATATGCACTCTGACCAATCAATATATATATATATATATATATATATATATATATATATATATATATATATATATATATATATATATATATATATATATATATATATATATATATATATATATATATATATATATATATATATATATATATATATTGAAATTATAATAAATACCAAGAATATGGCATAATTAAAGTGAACCACATAAAAACCCAGTGGCTCTCTAGTGGCCCAACCTCACCACCTAAATTGATGGTGTGTAATGGTAATGAAGGGGTTCCGCCCCCCAAGGTATCTCCAAGATTTCATAATTCGTCACCGTTATTTAAAAAATTATTACAAGAGGCCTGGTTGTGGCGGGAAATGTGAGCGGTTTCTCCTTGCGCTTAGCTCCGAATGACTCAATCGTTAAACGAGTACATTAGTGAAGTGTTCTTGTCAGTGGTGGGAAATAATCTCCTGCATCTTCGAAAGGCTTGGCCCAGTCAGCTGTATCCTCCTTAGGCACGTGAAACACTAGGATCTTTCTCGAAAGATCCCACTGATTGGACGTAAGTCCTTCCTGGGGGGGATGAAGAAGGAAAGGTGGAAGTGGACAAGTCTTTAAGAACTGCCAGTGTAAGATCTAAGTATACACTTGAAATACTTTCAGTGTAAATGAGGCACAAATAGGGCGATCCATTGGCCACTGAGTAACAGTAGAATGTTCGAACCCTTTCCTCAGTCCATATGGTCAATAGACTTGGGGTCCTACTCGCTCTCTTATATATATATATATATATATATATATATATATATATATATATATATATATATATATATATATATATATATATATATATATATATATATATATATATATATATCAACAAATTCCTCAATATTATTAAGTTTAATTTATAGCAAACATTACCATATACCCAAGGTAGAGAATTAGGGCCAAAAAAGAAATAATATTAATAATAATAGTTCAGTAAATCAAGTTAAGAATTTTTTAGAACATTATTTCCATTTTACGACAAACCCTCATTTTTACCCTCTGTTATTTCTTAAAAAAATAATCATTTACCTGCCTAGAAAAATGTAAATATTTTTCTTATATATATATATATATATATATATATATATATATATATATATATATATATATATATATATATATATATATATATATATATATATATATATATATATATATATATATATATATATATATATATATATATACACTACTGCAGTAACCACAGATAAACAATATAATTTAAAAACCCAATATTAAAGACAGAAAAATAGTTCGGCAAACGTTTCGGACTAATCGTCCATTATCAAGCCTAATATAAATAAACTAAAGTCGGAAAGATATTAACATTAAAAACATTAAAAAAATATTGTTAAAATAATTTTTTTTAAATATTTATAAAAAACTTTTTTAATATTATATTATATATATATATATATATATATATATATATATATATATATATATATATATATATATATATATATATATATATATATATATATATATATATATATATATATATTTTCGAAGGATCTATTAAATGGAAGACAAAACAAAGTGTTCACTCTGGAATTCGAACCGGTATCTCTGCACGAAAATAAAGTACATCGTCTTAATCAGTAGGCTATCACGATGACCGAAAAAGACCACCTTTAAGTCCAGTTACTTGCAAATGGATTCCCATCTGAACAATATCACCTATGCGAACATGTCTTTCTTCCGATCATTGGTAATTTATTTAAGTAAGTATTATCAAAGTTTACTATTTTTATCTGATTTTCGAACGAAAACTTAAAAAGTTCATGAATCTCCAGAAATTGAGCTTCACACTAATAGAAAGGGAATTTTATATAGATTGCTGTAACTTATTATTAGGCAAACTTTGGTATTGCTATATAAGAAAACGGCAATAGATGTGAAGTAATATTAAGATTATTCAGATGGGAATTATTTTGCTTTAAAAATTGGGATTAAGAAGATTTACCTTGGGGTCACCAGAATGATCTAGTAGTTAAGACTGAAATCGGTTCTCATGTTGAGGGACGTCTGTTCGAACCTCAGAGTTAACATTTTTGTCTCAAATTAAAAACGTTTTCGACCAATTTTTTACGTCCATTCACTGCAAAAATTGTCCTAACGAATCGTTGGGACAAATGGCAAAAATGTCACAACAAACTTTTTCAGTTATTTTCTTATTATAAAATAAATCTCTGAAGCGACTTTCGTATGCACAACATGTCTTTCACTATTGAAAATATTACTGTAACATTTTAGCCACTTGTCCCAACGATTCGTTAGGACAATTTTTGCAGTGCTGTGAATTTCTTAGCAACATGTAATTTATTTAAATAAATTACTAAAGATAAAGGAAAGAACATGTTCATATGAGAATCAATTATCATTATAATAAAACAATTAAAAAAAGGTCTCAAATTATTTTATCTTGGCGGTGATTCTTTTGTGTCAAAAAGATAATCTGTTGGTTAAAATGTTCGAAATAACGCTGGTTCGAGTCCCACATTGAACACTTCTCTATCTCTTCCAATTTAAAGATTGTTCGAGCATATATATATATATATATATATATATATATATATATATATATATATATATATATATATATATATATATATATATATATATATATATATATATATATATATATATATATATATATATCCTTAAAAATATTTTAATTTATTTAATTTAAAAAAAGTACTTATTATTATTATTATTATTATTATTATTATTATTATTATTATTATTATTATTATTATTATTATTATTTTGAGCGTTTTGGCCCAAAGGACGAATTCATCCCCCAAGAAACCCATTTCATTAATGTATTAATACATATAAATAATACGATTTTTGTATGTATAACTTTGTACCTGTAAAAAATTAATAAAGATTAAAGATTGTTAATATTAATTATATTATTATTATTATTATTATTATTATTATTATTATTATTATTATTACTATTATTTTATTATTTTATTGTCTGTGTGATTTTCGACTTTTATTATTTTTCTTATATTTATATTTATTATATATATATATATATATATATATATATATATATATATATATATATATATATATATATATATATATATATATATATATATATATATATATATATATATATATATATATATATATATATACGCCTGACGATATCGTTATTTCTCTTTGATTTGACGATTTGCATTTCGCGTGCCGCCGAATTAAAAGATCCGTTGCAAAATATATTTTGATGAATCATCAGATAAAATAATTTGAGACTTTTTTTTTAATTGTTTTATAATGACATCATAAATAATAATGATTATATTACTAATAATAATAATAATAATAATAATAATAATAATAATTTATCACACTCTTTTCTTAAAGTTTATACTCTTACTTATATTTAAACGTTTATTTAAAAACTTAAAATTTAAAAGTTCGTATAGGACAAATAGTTTTATGGGAATTAAATGTCAGACTAGTGAACAATATATATATATATATATATATATATATATATATATATATATATATATATATATATATATATATATATATATATATATATATATATATATATATATATATATATATATATAGCCACTCACTGTTATTACTGCGAAAGGCCCTATTCAAGTAGGGGTTATTAACAGATTAAAATGAGAAGGAAAATCCATGAACCCACACTAAACCCACCACAGATCTCTCAGGCGGGAGCAGACTCAAGCTTCGAAGTGAGGAAGGTTATTAAATATAAATAGAAAAATGGTTGATGCCTAAAAATTCATCAGGATTGTTGTGTCATTAAAGGGGCGAAGTACCACAGCTAGCGAGTCTGGAGTTGCCAGTCACCCCTTGCACTAGGAGGGTGGCGCTACTTTGATGCATAGAATGATTGAAGCCAGTCTCTCTCTTAAATTTAACCCTATCCATAATACAAGTGGAACTTCGACCACACCTGTGTGGATAGTATTCCATACAATTACTGATAAAGCCATTTTATATAGTCCAAGAACTGCGAGCGATAAATGAACTCTTGAAACTTAAACAGAACTCTATAACTTCTTTGAAGTTGCCTTATTTCCAAAACAATTTATTGTTTGCGAGCGATGAGACAAAGGATGCTTATGCTGTCATCCGAAGACATTATAGAGTGGCTAATAGATATAGAAAAGTTGGAAGATGTATTTGAGAGAGAGTTGGAAGATGTATTTGAGAGAGAGAGAGAGAGAGAGAGAGAGAGAGAGAGAGAGAGAGAGAGAGAGAGAGAGAGAGATGTGCATAGATGAGTATTTAAAGGGTTAAAATCCTACCCATGCAGATATGCTAGAATTTAATCGGAAAGTTAAAGACGAAAAGCAACTCTAAAGATGCTAATTAACGGGTAGATTTGAAGTGAATGTTAAAACTGTGTAGTAGAATTTACAGCATAAGAATGAATAGAATTAGAAGAAGCACCTCCCCCCTCCCCAGCTGAAGAGAAGGAATAAAATAGGAGATAAATAACCTTATGATAAACATCACACTTGACAGGGAAAGAAAGATGTCGCTCTATCTACATCTACTGAAAAGCAGCTATTTGAAAATAAAGATATGTTGAAAGCAAAGTGAAGGAGGAAACCCAAAGAAAGGGAGCTTTGAGAACAATATATCAGGCGCCACTATCCAACATATAAAAAAACTTAAGTTGTTTTTGTTTAAGGCATTAAACCAAAGGTCAAAAAGATGGGAAAATATATCACTCACTTGACCTCTTAATTCCGAAAGCAACACCAGTGATAAGAGATGAAAGATCGAGACACCAAAATATTTAGGAAGTAAGTGTTCAGCACAGATTCAAAGATGGGAAAATATATCACCACTTGACCTCTAATTTCGAAAGCAACACCAGTGATAAGAGATGAAAGATCGAGACACCAAAAATATTTAGGAAGTAAGTGTTCAGCACAGATTCAAAAGACCTTTGGAAAAAATACACGTAACAGCTATAGAAGTAGTCACAGGGGTCAAAAAGACTACTCATTCAAACCTGCTGAACGTTTGCGCATATATATATATATATATATATATATATATATATATATATATATATATATATATATATATATATATATATATATATATATATATATATATATATATATATATATATATAGGCCAGACTTAAGTTTGAGCTAGCTACATATTTAAAAAACTACTTAATTTTCGTAAAAAAGGATTACATTTTTAGAATCCTTGTCGAATTTCAGGTAGGAAACATTGGGAAATAAAAAATAAATTCTTATAATAATAAAGTTTATATAAGTAAAGTTTACTTATTTTTAACTCTCGCGAGAATCGTACGTCTGGCAATGTCCGTTTTTTTTCAATTTTTTCGAAATTGGAAAAAATGGGAAATATCCCAAATCGTCGACAGGAAAAGTTGTCTACAGTATCATCATCACTCACGGGTCGGGGGTATTTGGGGCAGAGCCCCCCGTAGACAAATGTTCGGTATAACACCAAATTTAAGTTTGTTACGTCATCAGTTGTCGTACAAAACCATTTTTTTTAAAAATTTATTTTCAAACATTTTACATTTTTCCTACCTGAAATTCGACAAGGATTCTAAAAATATAATCCTTTTTTACGTACGTTAAGTAGTTTCTGAAATATGTAGCTAGCTCAAACTGAAGTCTGACCATATATATATATATATATATATATATATATATATATATATATATATATATATATATATATATATATATATATATATATATATATATATTATATATATATATATATATATATATATATATATATATATATATATATATATATATATATTGAAATTCGGATAGTAAGAAGCCACATGGACCTAAGAAGAACTTTTACATCCCAGCCCTCAGAATATTCAATTTCAATTTAGAAATTATACTACCAAAATAGTAACCCTACCACCAATTTATAGCAGAACCTAAACTACTTTTTTTTTTTAACACTACAACTAGCATCTTAATCCTTAGTATATTCACTTTAAGTTAATCTACATCCATCTCCATCAGTATTTAATAGAGAGTAAGACAAGCATTTTCTTTTTTTCTTTTTTAATACCGCAACCACTAATGATAATTAAGATTCCCATCATTATACTTGACTATATATATATATATATATATATATATATATATATATATATATATATATATATATATATATATATATATATATATATATATATATATATATATATATATATATATATATATATATATATATATATATATATATATATATATATATATATATATATAAGATCCATATATGAATACGCCCTAGGTTGAGGTAAAGTTTCTGCTATATTACTATATATTTCGAGTTTTTATTGTTAAAAAAGTATTATAAACTTATAAATTTATGGGTTTTTAAAATGTCGATAACGATATTTTCCCATATTTAATATATTTACGTATAATTTATTATATTTCCTTTTTTAATTTTATTTTTTTTTTATATTTTTATTTTTTTTATTATCTCTTTTTAAATTGTAAATTTTGTTTCGTTTTTCCAAGTAAAAAAAATTTTTTTTTTGTTTTTTTTATTGAAAAAAAAATAGATTGAAAATTATATATATATATATATATATATATATTATATATATATATATATATATATATATATATATATATATATATATATATATATATATATATATATATATATTATATATATATATATACTGTGCATGTGTCTGTCTGGTTGATTAATTGATTACATTTGATTTGATTGACTGAATTGATTAATTGAAAATTTTTTCTTGATTTAAAAAAAAAAATAACGAAGAATTTCTTTACTTTTTTTTTTTTTTTTTTTTTTAATGATTCTTGTATTTAAAGTTTAAATTTAAATCCAAAGGAGTCAGAGTAAACCAAAATTTGAGTTCAGTTTTAATATTTACAATCAATTTCACAATTAACTAATTAATAAATAATTAATTAATTAATTAGTTAACTCTGATTTAATTTACTATCCCTAGATAAACAATGTTCTTTTCGAGTAATTAAGTTAAATAAAATTTAAAACCTCGTTATAGAAGGAGAAGACAACTTAATTCTATACTCATTACTCGAGGAATGTATCCAGTGCTGTCGTGTCAAATACAGGATTATATAATAACAAGAAAGTGGTTAATAATATTCTTTGTCAAATTATGAAATGCAAAAGTTTACCTTTGCATTAGTGAGATATCTTTATAGAAATGTTCCTTTCTCCTAAATACACAACACTCGGTAAATACCTATGTTGTTTGCTGGCACCCACGTTTGCCGGTGCCCATGTTGTTTACCGGTTATCCTGTTGTTTTCCGGTATCCATGTTGTTTCCTGGTACCCACGTTGTTTGCCGGTACCCATGTTGTTTACCGGTACCCACGTTGTTTGCCGGTGCCCACGGTGTTTACTGGTACCAATGTTTGCCGGTACCCATGTTGTTTCACGAAAGTGAAGTGATATTAGGGATGGAGTGAAGTATCGGTATCGGCAAGTATCGGCATATTTTCCTATACCTGTATCGGTATCGGCATCGGTATCGACCTTTCCAGTATCGGTATCGGCAAAATTTTGGGATAAGAGTAAAGTATCGGTATCGGTAGTAGTATCGGCACGTATCGGCATATTTTTAGGTATCGGGTATCGGTTTCGGGTCATTTTTAGGTATCGGTATTGGTATCGGTATCGGTAAAAATTTTGGTATCGCTCCATCCCTAAGTGATATTATATGATTCAGTGAAAAAAAAATATAATTGCTAGTGTGTTGAATTTGTGGGATTTTGTTGGAATAATTCTCGTATATGTAGGTAAACTACCGCTGAATAATTTAATATAAATTAAAAAAAAATAAAAATCACCATAAAATCGTTCCGTGCAAGGTGGGTCTTTTCAGAATTAAAATTACAAGAAAAAAACAGAAAGACAAACAAAAAGATAATGACATATGATCTTTTATGTAAATATGAAGAAAAGACGACGTCCCAGACGACCCAACAAAGCAATTGACTTCAAAAAACAATAAAACCAATTTCCAGTAGAGAATATCTCTTTATAAATACATAAACATCGATAATTTCACAGGGTTAATATGGTTGGTTGAATGACCAATAATTAACCTTACTAAGCGTGACTTGGCTTATCATTAACTACAAACATAGGCTGCAGCTATTTATCTTTTGATGTAATCTTTTGAAATTAATCATTCAACGATGCGTGTCATTTATCATAAACAAATAAGGCGATGCATTGTGGTTTTTTTCGGTGTGTTACCGTTCATAAAATATTCATCTGGTTTACCAGTTTTTAAAAAAAAAAACTTTTGTACAGTTTTATGATCAATCAAGTAATAGTTATCGAGGGTCAATTAGCTATTAATCGCTGAAAAATAAGCTTTAAACATGGGTTGTATATCGCATTTATATATACACACAAATAAACACAAACATACACTCACTATATATATATATATATATATATATATATATATATATATATATATATATATATATATATATATATATATATATATATATATATATATATATATATATATATATATATATATATATATATATATATATATATATATATATATATATATATATATATATATATATATATATATATATATATATATATATATATATATATATATATATATATATATATATATATATATATATATATATATATATTCAGGGGGGAGGACGTAGCGCCGTCCGAAGCGATGCAAGTACCCCCCATTGGGCATAACCCACGGAGTGATAGGATGGGTTAGACTATTCCGTTTCACTCCGTTGCCCTTTGGTTCGTTCCTTTTCGCGTTTCACCTTCTCAGGGGGTTCTCTAGCGTACCCCCGCCTCACACTGGAGTGTCTATGCTCCAAATACCTCTCCACCCCAATTCTTCACATGTTCCCACATTTTACATGCACTTACTCTTACATTACCTAAAACAAAACAAAATAAAATGGCGAAACCAACAGCTGCCTCGGAGATGCTTAGAGGGGCGGCATCCAAAGAATGCCCCTCAACCTCCACCCCTCACCCCATCATCACTTGGGAGTTGGCGGCCTCCGATGATGGGGATGGTGCCGCCATGACCCGGCGTCCGGCTTGCCCCGATACACGGTCTTCTTTTTTCATTAATTTCTGCAACATTCGCTGTCTTTTTTCTAATTTCCCCTTTGTCGAACACCATCTCTCTTCTTCTAAACCTCATCTCTTATTTCTAACCGAAACTCAGGTGCTTGAGTGTGCTGACAGCAAACCTTATTCTGTTACCTCCTACTGTCTCTATCCTCAATTTTCAGCCAAAGGCGGTTGTTGCGCATATGTGCGCAACGATGTTATTTGCTCTCGTGTCTCTGATTTGGAGTCTCATGAATTTTCTACCTTATGGCTTAAGCTCTCTTGCAATTCTACTACTAAATTTATTTGTTCTGTCTATTTATCTCCTAATTCTACTGACTATAAAAATTCTTCGACTATTTAAACTCCAAAATAGAGCACATTCTATCCTCTTCTCCTTTCTCTGAAATCATCATTTTAGGTGATTTCAATGTTCACCACCGCCAATGGCTTTCCTCTAGTTCTCAATCTCCAGCCGGTGAACTCGCCTTCAACTTTTCTATCCAGAACAACCTTGAGCAGTTGGTGCAACTCCCTACCCGTATCCCTGACCGTCTTGGTGATGAACCCAACATACTTGATCTTTTCTTAACCTCTAATCCTTCTCCTTATACTGTTAAACTCTTTCCTCCTCTGGGTTCATCCGATCACCTTCTTATCTCCGTATCTTGTTCTGTCTCTTCAAGTCTTCCGCAAGAACGGCACCCGCCTTCGGCGAGGAGACGTCTGTGGCACTTCGGTGCTGCTAACTGGTCAGACTTGCGGTTGTACTTCTCTGATTTCCCATGGAATGATTATTGCTTTCGTGGGAGGGGTCCCTCGGAGTGTGCCGAGCGTATAACCGAGGTGATTCTCTCTGGCATGGAAGCATACATTCCATATTCTTTCCCTTCTACTAAACCTAACAAACCTTGGTTTAACTCTGCTTGTTCTCGCGCTATCCGCCGCAGGGATACTGCCTTCAGAGATTACCGTCGTCTTCAAACTCCTGAAACTCATGCTACTTATATTTCATCCCGGAATCGTGCAAAATCTATTCTTCGAGATACCAAAAACTCTTTTCTCCGCCGCAAATGCAATAATCTTTCTGGTTCTTCTTCATCTCGTCCTTTCTGGCATTTCGCAAAAAATGTCAACTCTAACTTTGCTTCTTCCTCTTTCCCTCCTCTAGTCTCTTCTGATGGCACAACTGCCATTTTACCTTCTACTAAAGCTGAACTCTTCGCTCAAACTTTTGCCTCTAACTCTACCTTGGACGATTCCGGAGCTATTCCTCCTCCTACAACCCCCTCCAACTCATTTATGCCTAACATTGTAATTTCTTCTAAAGATGTCATTTCTGCTCTCTCTGAGCTTAACACTAAGAAGGCGTATGGTCCTGATGGTATTCCTCCTGCGGTTCTCAAAACTTGTGCTTCTGAGCTTGCACCCTGCCTTGGTAAACTATTTCGTCTTTGCCTTTCTACTTCGATCTTCCCTTCTTGTTGGAAACGTGCGCTCATTCAACCTGTGCCGAAGAAGGGGGACCCTTCTCAACCCTCTAACTATCGTCCAATTTCTTTAACCTCCGTTCTTTCTAAAGTTTTCGAATCTATCCTTAACAGGAAGATTTGGAAACATCTCAATTCTTCCAATCTTATCTCTGATCGCCAGTATGGCTTTCGTAAAGGACGTTCTACTGGTGATCTTCTTTCCCTACTTTCTGACTCTTGGTCCTCCGCTCTTCGGGGTTTCGGTGAATCTTTTCGCTGTGGCGCTAGACATATCGAAAGCTTTCGATAGAGTCTGGCACAAAGCTTTGATTTCCAAACTTCCCTCTTTCGGAATCTATCCTTCTCTCTGTGACCTCCTATCTAATTTCCTTTCCTGGTCGTTCTATAGCAGCTGTTGTAGACGGCCACCGTTCTTCCTTATAAATCTATAAATAGTGGTGTTCCTCAAGGATCTGTCCTTTCTCCAAACTCTTTTTCTAATTTTCATCAATGACCTTCTCTCTATTACTTCGTCTCCTATACACTCCTATGCCGATGATTCCACCCTTCATTATTCCTTTCAATTTGAAAGACGCCCCTCCCAACAGCAGTTATTAGACGCAAGAAGGATTTCCTTGGAGCAACTGACCTCTGATCTATCTCTCATTTCAAATTGGGGCAGAGAAAACATGGTCGTTTTCAATGCCTCAAAAACTCAATTCCTCCATCTTTCTACTCGACACAATCTTCCACACAACTATGACATCTTCTTCGAAAACACACAACTCAAACCTTCATCTGTTCTTCAATATTCTCGGTGTTTCTTTTTCTCGTGATCTTTCTTGGAAAGATCACATTATTTCTCTTTCTAAACAAGCTTCTAAGAGGTTGGGTGTTCTGAGGCGCCTTCAGTATTTTTTTACGCCACCCCAGTTGCTTGCTCTGTATAGGGGTGTTGTTCGCCCCTGTATGGAGTACGCCTCGCATATCTGGGGTGGGTCCACACACACAGATCATCTTGAAAAGGTGGAGTCTAGGGCTTTTCGTCTTATCAACTCTCCTGCTCTTACTAACTCTCTCCAATCTCTTTCTTCCCGTCGAATTGTTGCGTCACTCTCTCTTATACTATCGCTATTACAACGGACACTGCTCTTCTGAACTCTCACGTCGCATACCTCCTCCACTGAGAAGGGCTCGTGCGACACGTCTTTCTACACAGTCTCATCCTTTCTCTGTCCAACTCTCCGACCCCAGACTTAACCGCTATGCTCAATCTTACATGTACTCTACTGGTAAAGTCTGGAACACACTTCCTTTATCTGTTTTCCCAACTTCCTTTGACTTGCACACTTTTAAACGCCGTGTGTCGGGTCACGTCGGCCATTAGCGACCCTGAATCTGATTGCTTCCCAACTCCGGTGGATATTGGTAGGCCTCTGGCCTTTGCCCACCGGAGGATATATATATATAAAAAAAAAAAAAAAAAAATATATATATATATATATATATATATATATATATATATATATATATATATATATATATATATATATATATATATATATATATATATATATATATATGCGTGCGTGTTTCTATACTTCAAAACCACTAAAACTTATAAAAAAGGACAACGTTTCGGCTCAAGACGCTGAGCCCTCTTTCGGGTAGAAGGAGAAGTGAAGAAATAAGACTGTCAGTTCAGTTGCACCGTCGGAGTATATATATATATATATATATATATATATATATATATATATATATATATATATATATATATATATATATATATATATATATATATATATATATATATATATATATATATCAGAGTTAAAGGGAAGAATCACTTCGATTTTGTGACTGAGTTGAAGGTCTCATTTCAGGGCTCAACGTCTTGAGCCGAAACGTCGTCCTTTTTGTAAGTTTTAGTGGTTTTAAAGTATATATATATATATATATATATATATATATATATATATATATATATATATATATATATATATATATATATATATATATATATATATATATGGTTTTTATTTGCGAAACGGGTAAGGTGGGCAGTTCCTCTGATCGACAAATTTTAATGGTGACATATTAGATATTACTACTCAAACTGTGATAAATGTTTTCTGAAAATTTGTTTGATATTTTGAGTGTTAGTAGTGGTGTTCCTAAGGGCTCTGTTTGTGTCACCTATTCCATTCCTGCTCATTAATCATTTTTTCAGCAGCTCTTCTAATTTTCTTCAAATTGTTTTTTTTTTTTTTTTTTTTTTTTTTTTTTTTTTTTTTTTTGCTGATGATGGTTTGACCTTCTATTTCATTGTCACTTCAGATTTAATTAATTTTGATTCTGCAATAGTGTTGGACAAGCCTCGCAGTTTTTCTTACCTCAGTGTACCACCAGACAATTTTTATCATTTAACTCCACCACATTGCACCATCTCTTTTGCAAAGCTTACCATACGGCACCGCACTGCACCGCACCACAAACCTGGAAGCAAATTGCTTGCCACACAGTGAGTCGCCAACCCTAATCTATAGTAATCTGTCAACCTCCCCTCTCTGATTATATTCTTGCTCACTAGAAAAAGTTTCCCTGCGAATTCACAGTTACTACATTTACCACTCTCAAAAATTATTCTCAATTTTCTCTCTTATTGGGGTTGTGTCATTTCCCATGTGAAGTGCTTAAACATCCTTGGTATGAGCATTAACAACAAATTATCTTTGAAACTTCATTTCAGCATGAACGTTTGCGCAGGTCCAAAACAAACTAGAGATTCTCTTCTCGTTGCGAGATTTTTCTTCTTTGAATCTTCTCTAACTGCACAGTGCCTTATCTACTCTTTAATGGTGTACAATTCCTACATCTAGGGTGACTACTATTCATCTACCTTTTGGATTCGTTCTTATCCAAGTCTGAAAGACAAACTTATCAACATTCTTTTATTTCTTAGGTTCTTTAGTTTTACGGCGTGACGTTGAATCTTATATTAAGAGCTATACGCCATTGTATAGTTCTATAAGAATGATGCTCGAAATATCGATAATAATTCATGTCCCAACACCCACACGGCTTGCAGCACAACTTATATATTAACACGAATATTGTATGAAAATTTATAATCTAGATTATGTTCGTAGTGGTTCCTCCACCTTTCAAGCCACCTCTGTTCCGCGGAATTCTTTGGCATCTTTTGTTTCAATTCTGTTGAATTTTAAATTTTTTTTTTCCTTTCTTATTTTATGTTCTCTTCCTGTATTGGGCTATACCATGAATGATGATGAGTGCAAAGTTCCAAATTTTAAAGAGGGAATCATATCAAAGCTAGTAGCAGTAGTAGTATAGTAGCTGCAATAATAATAATTATAATAAAAAAAAAAAAAAAAAAAAAAAAAAAAAAAAAAAAAAAAAAAAAAAAAAAAAAAAAAAAAAAAAAAAAAAAAAAAAAAAAAAAAAAAAATATATATATATATATATATATATATATATATATATATATATATATATATATATATATATATATATATATATATATATATATATATATATATATATATATATATTATAAAGTATTAAAATCACATGGCTCGTAAAGTTAAATTATATACAAAACTTTTTAAGTCTACTATACGAGGACTGGAACC
>SEYY01022115.1:165000-172500 GCA_009176605.1 Armadillidium nasatum | reverse complement strand
TATATATATATATATATATATATATATATATATATATATATATATATATATATATATATATATATATATATATATATATATATATATATATATATATATATAGAGAGAGATATAGAGAGAGAGAGAGAGAGAGAGAGAGAGAGAGAGAGAGAGAGAGAGAGAGAGTAATGTAAATCAGAAAACTTTTCTCAAAACATCTTTTTAACCTTTTCTTATACATATGCAAATAAGTAAAAATATATTTTTAAAAATAAAGCAAAAAAAAAAAAAAAAAAAAAAATTATAACATTTAAATTATTCAAAATTTGTTTTTGCTTATATTGTTTTAATTAAAAAAAAGGTGACGGATGTTTCCTATATATAGATGTCCTGTTTGCTTTTTCGCTATTATTATTATTATTATTATTATTATTATTATTATTATTATTATTATTATTATCATTATTATTATTAAAAATAAGGATGTTATGTTTAAATTTATAATAAAAAGTTGTTGAAAATTAGTCAAATTCCTTTATTAAAATTATCTTATATTTTAACAGGTAATTAACTTTATATATATATATATATATATATATATATATATATATATTATATATATATATATATATATATATATATATATATATATATATATATATATATATATTATTATTGTTATTATTATTATTATTATTATTATTATTATTATTACTACTACCTGCGACGAAAGCTATAAATTTATTTTCATTATATATTATACATAGTTTTAGTTTATTGCAATCTATATAGAAGAATATTCTATAAGTATAACACTGCACTCTTCTATAAGTAATTTGATGTGAATCTATCTTTGATCCAAACTTGAAAAACTTTCTGTTGATTTACTCCATCAATGAAGACCAATTTTAGTTTGCTTTCTTACCTATTTCCTTCCATCTCTGACGTCATAATTTTATTAGCCATACCTATATATCATTTCAATACTACTTGTCCCTCTCTTACCCCCTGATTCTTTTTCTTATCATCTTGATCTACATTCTTATCGGAGGTCTTTTCCGGTCAGTTAGAACTTCTATCTTATGTCGAACTTTGTTTATCTCCTTCTAGAATTATTTATATATATTTTGCGATAATTTGCAACTATATCCACTCTACTTTTAAACTCTTATCTTTTTCATTTTAATTTCTGACACTTTAGTATTTCTTTAATGCTGCATATATATATATATATATATATATATATATATATATATATATATATATATATATATATATATATATATATATATATATATATATATATATATATATATATATATATATATATATACTGCAAAAATTGTCCTAACGAATCGTTGGGAGAAGTGGCCAAAAATGTCACAACAAATTTTTTCAGTTATTTTCCTATTAGAAAATAATTCGGTGAAGTTACATTTTATGCTTAAACATGTCTTTTCTGTATTGAAAATTTTAATGTGACATTTTTGCCTTTGTCCCAACGATTCTTTGGAACAATTTTTGCTTATATATATATATATATATATATATATATATATATATATATATATATATATTATATATTATATTATTATTATATATATATATTTTTATATATTATATTTATATATTATATTATATATATATATATATATATATATATATATATATATATATATATATATATATATATATATATATATATATATATATATATATATATATATATATATATATATATATATATATATATATATATATATATATATATATATATAATATCGTGTGTGTTGTTTTGGTCCCACATTCACCTCTTTAGGTTTTAATAGTTTTTAATGTTTTTTTCAGTTGCTTTTCAATTTTAAATAACTCTAATCCGTTTTTTTTTTCTTTATTTTTTATTTTATTTTTTTAATATTTTAAGGACTTTTATTCATTTTATTACCCATTTCCATTTTTTTTTTTTAATCATTAACATTTAATATCACCTTTTTTTTTTTTTTTAAATACCTTTTAATAAAAATTGTTCTTATACATCCAACCAAAGCAAACCAAGTTTAAATATATATAAACATATGAATGCAAGAAAGCCATTGTAAAGAAAAAAAAATAAATGAAAACTACAGTCATCGATGTTTTTTTTTTTTTTTTTTTTTTTTTTTTTTTTTCTTGGCAGCCTTTCTGATTTTTTAATATCGAAAATCAAAGGACCTCCTTTCAACATAATAAAAAAAACAACCTCATACGTTCGGCCTTTCTAAGCCTTATGTCAGACCTCTTAAATAAGAGACCTTTTCTTAAATGATGAGCACATAGAGAGAGAGAGAGAGAGAGAAGAGTGAACAGAGAAAATAGAATGGAAAGGAAAAGTTGAGTTTAGATAAAGGAATGAGAGAGAGAGAAATAAAAAGAAGAGGAGGAAGAGAGAGAGAGAGAGAGAGAGAGAGAGAAATACCTACTGAAAAAGGGGGAGAGGGAAAAAGAGAGGAGGAGAATCAGATAAGTGAAAGAAAGAGAAGGAATTTTGATGCGTAACCTAAATTTAGAAAGAGAGACAAGAAGAGAGAGAGAGAGAGAAAGAGAGAAAATAAAGAAAGAATGAGAGACAAAATATCTTCTTTTGAAAAAATTAAATAGTTGTTTTTTGTTTTTTTTTCCTTTTTATTGAGTCTAGTCTCTTGTATTTAAAATTCGCTTCTCCGTGTCAGCAACATAAATATTCATTAAATATGCGTTGAAAGTCAAATCAAAATGGTTGATGGCTTTGTATTTACTATAATTTATATGCTATTGATATTCAAACTTTTAAATACACACATTTATTACATCAACACACAAACACACACATACTATAAATACAGTAATATATATATATATATATATATATATATATATATATATATAAATATAATATATATATATATATATATATATATATTATATATATATATATATATATATATATATATATATATATATATATATATATATATATATATATATATATATATATATATATATATATGGTCACCTCCTGTGGAAAAGGTCAGAAGCCTTCACAAGGGCCACTGGATTTAGTAGAAATTTAATTCATTGTATAAGTTAAAAGCCGACATGTCCTGATACACAGTTTGAAAGTGCATGTAAGCTGAAAAGGAGTTAAAAAAATAGAATGAAGTCATTGAAGTGTTACAGAGTTTAGACATTGTATATGGAGTTGATGAAAGGAAGATCAGTTTAAGGTTAGGGAGCTGAACCTGAACAGAAAAGTTGAGATTGTGAGTCCTGACGATTCACACGGGCACTCCTCAAAGGAGGTGGTACAGGACTAGTGTTCAGCTATAGTGTTCTTTGTAATATAGGGACAGTATAAGAGTAAAATAACTGTCCGATAATTAGAAGATTGAAGATAGTCAGCGAGAGTGGCAGTACGTCACTGTAAAAATGTACCTTTCTAAAACCTTTCTATAGAAAGACAGTCTAATTTCTTGCTCTTTCTCTATTTCTTAGAGCGGAATTATAGTTTTTTTAGAATTTGGTATAATAAGAAAAAAAGTCTTAAGTTACACCTTTGAAAAAAACTATGAATGAAACCAACCTTGATATGCGATGAAAAAGGTCACAGAAAGACGAACGACACCCCTCTTCATATTGAGCAAGTAACCTCGGTAGCCTGAAGAATTTCTGAAGAAATCCCTAAATACTTTGGAACTTTAGCGAGAAAATCACTGATCTTTTAAATTGCTGTAAATAGGAACCTCTGTCGGATAGGGCTTTGAGCATGGATTAATTTGATTTTTTTTTTACTTTTCTAAACGATGTTGACTTCAAAGTTGGTACGAAAAAATAGAAAACCAAATTTTGATATCTCTTTGACAACAACATTGCAACTGCTATAAATAAAACCTACGTCGAAAAGGAGTTTGTCCATGTAATCAATTTATTCTTCTTTTCCTGTTGTAAACGATGGTTAACTCCAAAGTTGGTACGTTTTTCCTTGAAGGTCTGAAAATAGGTCATGAATTATGTAAAAAAGAAAAGACCAAATTTTGAAATTTCTTTCAAAAGAATTGCTATAAATATAGGAACCTCCGTCGGACTGGGGTTTGACCATGTGACCAATTTGTTCTTATTTTCCTCTTCTAAACGATAGTTAACACTTATGATGGTAGATGGTAAGTTTTTTCATGAAGGTCCGAAAAAAGGTCATGAAATATTTTAAAAATATAGGAAAAAAAGAAAACCAAATTTTGAAATATCATTGACCATACCGTTGCAACTGCTATAAATAAGAATCTTCGTCTGATAGGTCTTTTACTATGTGAGAAATTTGTTCTTCTTTCCATGTTCTAAACAATGATTTACTCCAAAGTTGGTACATTTTTCCTCGAAGGTTTGAAAATAGGTTATGAAATATGGAAAAGATAGAAAACCAAATTTTTAAATCACATTGACAATAACATTGCAACTGCTATAAGTAGGGATCTGCTTTGAATATGGCTTTCACTAAGTAAGCAATTTTTCCTTCCTTTCTTGTTCTAGAAGATGATTAACTCAAAAGTTGGTAAATTTTTCTTTGAAGGTTTGAAAATAGGTCATGAAAAAAGAGAGAAGCAAATTTTAAAATCTTTTTGACCATACATAACATTTAAGAAAAGATCAGAAGAGGAAGAAACGTCTAGAAATTGAGGATGAGAGAAGGTTTGAGTCGCAATATCGATTTCCGATAATTAGATCGAAATTTATTTTTGTTACGGGATCGGGACTCCCTACGATGTTGTTATAGGCAGAGATTCTCTTTTTATAACAGAAGAGATACTCGTAGTTTGAATTCTTACCTAAAAAAAATTGAGTAAAAATATAACTATAATATGTTTTTAAATTAAAAGTATGAATTAAAAATGCTTGTTATTTAATTTAAAAAAATAAAAAATAAAGTAACTCAAAACAAAAAGAGATTAGAAATTAGAAAATTATAAAGGTAAGAGATTATTTTAATTTATATAGCCTAGACCGTAGGCCCGCCTAGGCTAGACCTGTTTTTGCATATATATATATATATATATATATATATATATATATATATATATATATATATATATATATATATATATATATATATATATATATATATATATATATATATATATATATATATATATATAAGGAGGAGAGGAGTGGAGATTGAGAGAAAATAAAAAAAATATGCAACGATATAAATATCTCCCAGAAAGATCGATATATATTTTTTTACGGGATCGTGACTCCCTACGATGTTGTCATAGGCGGAGATTCTCTTTTTATAACAGAAGAGATACTCGTATTTTGAATTCTTACCTAAATTCGATGGATTCGATGGAGCCAACAAACGAAATAGAACAATATGGTAGAGCAGTAAAGGATGTGTGTCCTATTTGAAAAGACAGGCAGATGTGAGTGGAGATTAAGAGGATCATCTTTCGAGGAGTTCTGACACCAACACCGTTGTATGGTGCAGAGACCTGGAATATGACAACGAGAGATGAAAATAGAATACAAACGGCTGAAATGAATGCTCTAAGGGCTATTGCAGTAAAGACCAGAATGAATGGAGTTAGAAACGAGAGAATCAGAGAATATGTAGGGGTATAAGACCTTTGATTAACATAATAGATGCAGCAAATTTGAGATGGTGGAGAAATATGGAGGGAATGCAGGAGTGAAGAGTCACTAGATGGGAGTGGAGGCTTGAGGGAACCAGACCAAGAGGAAGACCCAGGAAGAGATGGAAGACTCGATAAGAAGACACCAGATGCCCCAAATGAGAGAATTGATGGATACGGGTGTGTTCTGGAGAGCAGAGAAAGATGGAGAGCGATGCTGGCTCGACTGACAAGCTAACAAGTCTACTTTGGGAGTGGATATATATTAGGGTTGGCCGACGCACCGGGTGCGGTGCGGTGCGGTGCGTGGTGCGGTCATTTTGGTGCGGTGCGGTGCGGTGCGCAGCACATTTTAAGCAACCCGGTGCGGAGCGGTGCGGTGCGAAAGAAAAAATGAAAGTGCGGTGCGGTGCGGTGCGCAAGCGAAAATTAGAGGTGCGGTGCGGTGCGGTGCGTGGTGCGGCCTCTGGTGCGCACCGCACCGAAGTTGATGTATACTGCGATGAACATTTGTTCGTCAGATTATATTTATATATATATATATATATATATATATATATATATATATATATATATATATATATATATATATATATATATATATATATATATATATATATATATATATATATATATATATATATATATATAATTGAAATTTTTTTACATTTTCAAGGTATCCTGACAGAAAAGTTAAAGTTCTTATCTTTATTCCACCTTTCTCACTTCCTCTCGAAATTTCCTTGACAAAAAACTGAAAAAGACTGTAGAAAGACGTGTCACACTAGCCTATTTCATTGAAGGAAGTATGCGACTGTAGAGTTCAAAAGAGCAGAGCTGGTTATAGTGAGTAACACAGAAACAGCAAAAGGATTCACTGAAATGCCGAAGAGCAGAGGACCAACAGTCAGAGAGAAGGGAAAGAAGATCACCAGTAGTGCGTTTCTTACGAAAGCCATGCTGGCGATCAATGATAAGATTAGAAGAATTGAGATGTTTCCAAATCTTCCTGTTATGGATAGATTCGATAACTTTAGATAGAACATAGGTCAAAGAAATGGGATGGTAGTTGAAGGGTTGAGGGGTCCCCCTTCTTCGGAACACGCTGAATGAGCGCACATTTCTAGCAAGAAGGGAAGATTGATGTAGAAAAACAAAGACGAAATAGTTTACCAAGGCATGATGCAATCTCGGAAGCACAAGTTTTGAGAACCACAGAAGGAATACCATCGGGACCATACGCCTTCTTAGTATTAAGCTCAGAGACTGCAGTAATTACATCTTTAGAAGATATTCTAACCTTAGGCATAAATGAGTTAGATGGGTTTGAAGGAGGAGGTATAGCTCCAGAATCGTCTAAGGTTGTATAAGGGCAAAAGTTTGAGCGAAGAGTTCAGCTTTAGGAGAAAGTAAAACAGCAGTTGTGCCGTCGGAAGATACTAAAGGAGGAAAAGAGGAATAAGCAAAGTTAGAGTTAACATTTTTTGCAAAATGCCGGAAGGAACGTGAAGAAAAGGAACCAGAGAGATTATTGCATTTTTTACATAGAAAAGAATTTTTAATATAAAGAAGTATATATTTTGCACGATTCCGGGATGAAATATAAGTTGCATGAGTTTCTGGAGTTTGAAGACGATGGTAATCCCTGAAGGCAAAATCCCTGTGGCAGATTGCGCGAGAAGGAGAGTTTAACCAAAATAGAAGGGAAAGAAAATGGAATGTACGCCTCCATGACAGAAAGAATCACCTCGGTAATGCGTTCTGCACACTCCGGGAGACCCCTCCCACGGAAGCAATAATCATCCACGAGAAATCGAAGAAGTACGACTGCAAGTCCTACCAGCTTGCGGCACCGAAGTGCCACAAACGTTTTATTTCA
>SEYY01022115.1:157500-162500 GCA_009176605.1 Armadillidium nasatum | reverse complement strand
GCGGGAGAGTTAATAAGACTAAAAACCCTAAACTCCACCTTTTCAAGAAGAGCTGTATGTGTGGAACCACCCCAGATATGAGAGGCGCACTCCATATAGGGGCTAACAACAACCCTATACTGAGCAAGCAACTTGGATGGCGTAAAAAAAAACTACGAAGGCGCCTCAAACACCCAACCTCTTAGAAGCTTGTTCAGAGAAAGAAGTAATGTGATGTTTCCAAGAAAGATCACGAGAAAAAGGAAACACCGAGAATATTGAGAACAGATGAAGGTTTGAGTTGAGTGTTTTCGAAGAAGATGTCATAGTTGTGTGGAAGATTGTGTCGAGTAGAAAGATGGAGGAATTGAGTTTTTGAGGCATTGAAAACGACCATGTTTTCTCTGCCCCAATTTGAAATACGAGAAAGATCAGAGGTCAGTTGCTCCAAGGCTATCCTTCTTGAATCAATCAACTGCTGTTGGGAGGGACGTCTTTCAAATTGAAAGGAATAATGAAGGGTGGAGTCATCGGCATAGGAGTGGATAGGAGATGAAGTAATAGAGAGAAGATCATTGATTAAAATTAGAAAAAGAGTTGGGGATAGGACAGATCCTTGAGGAACATCACTATTTATAGATTTATAAGATGAACGGTGGCCGTCTACAATAACTGCTATAGAACGACTGGAAAGGAAATTAGAGAGAAGGATAGATTCCGAAAGAGGGAAGTTTGGAAATCAAAGTTTCGTGCCAGACTCTATCGAAGGTTTTCGATATGTCTAGCGCCAAAGCGAAAGACTCACCGAAACACCGGTAAGCGGAGGGCCAAGAGTCAGAAAGTAGGGAAAGAAGATCACCAGTAGAACTCTCTTAACGAAAACCATACTGGCGATCAGAGGTAAGATTAGAAGAATTGAGATGTTTCCAAATCTTCCTGTTAAGGATAGATTCGAAAACTTTAGAAAGAACGGAGGTTAAAGAAATTGGACGATAGTTAGATGGTTGAGTAGGGTCCCCCTTCTTCGGCACATTCTGAATGAGTGCACGTTTCAGGCAAGAAGGGAAGGTCGAAGTAGAAAGGCAAAGACGAAATAGTTTACCAAGGCAGGGTGCAAGCTCGGAAGCACAAATTTTGAGAACCGCAGGAGGAATACCATTAAAAACCATACGCTTTCTTAGTATTAAGCTCAGAGAGAGCAGAAATGGTATCTATAGAAGAAATTATTATTAGGCATAAGTGAGTTGGAGGGGGTTGAAGGAGGAGGAATAGCTCCGGAATCGTCTAAGGTAGAATTAGAAGCAAAAGTTTGACCGAAGAGTTCAGTTTTAGTAGAAGGTAAAATGTCAGTTGTACCATCAGAAGATATTAGAGGAGGGAAAGAGGAAGAAGCAAAGTTAGAGTTGACATTTTTTCCAAAATGCCAGAAAGGGCGAGACGAAGAGTAACCAGAAATATTTTTGCATTTGCGACGGAGAAAAGTTTATGGTATTTCGAAGAAGAATAGATTTTGCACGATTCCGGGATGAAATATAAGTTGAATGGGTTTCAGGGGTTTGAAAACGACGGTAATCTCTGGAGGCAGCGTCCCTGCGGCTGATAGCGCGAGAACAAGTTGAGTTAAACCAAGATTTGTTAGGTTTAGTAGAAGGGAAAGAATATGGAATGTTCGTCTCCATGCCTGAGAGAATCACCTCAGTTATGCGCTCAGCACACTCCGGGGGATCCCTCCCGCGAAAGCAATAATCAATTCATGGGGAATCAAGGAAGTACAACACAAGTCAGACCAGCTAGCAGCACAGAAGTGCCACAAACGTCTCCTTGCCGAAGGCGGGGGTCGTTCTTGTGAGAGACTTGAAGAGACAGAACAAGATACGGAGATAAGAAGGTGATCGGATGAACCCAGAGGAGGAAAGAGTTTAACAGTATATGGAAAAGGATAAGAGGTTAAGAAAAGATCAAGTATGTTGGGTTCATCACCAAGGCGATCAGGGATACGGGTAGGGAGTTGCACCAACTGCTCAAGGTTGTTCTGGATAGAAAAGTTGAAGGCGAGTTCACCGGCTGGATCATGAAAACTAGATGAAAGCCATTGGCGGTGGTGAACATTGAAATCACCTAAAGTGATGATTTCAAAGAAAGGAGAAGATAGAATGTGCTCTATTTCGGAGTTTAAATAGTCGAAGAATTTTTTATAGTCGGTAGAATTAGGAGATAAAAAGACACGAGAGTAAATAACATCGTTGCTCACATATGCGCAACAACAGCCTTTGGCTGAAAATTGAGGATAGAGGCTAGGAGGTAACAGATTAAGGTTTCCTGTCAGCACACTCAAGCACCTGAATTTCGGTTAGAAACAAGAGATGAGGTTTAGAAGAGAGGTGGTGTTCGACAAAGGGGAAATTAGAAAAAGACCGCGAATGTTACAGAAATTAATGAAAAAAGAAGACAGTGCACCGGGGCAAGCCTGACTCCGAGTCATGGCGCACCATCCCCATCATCGGAGGCCACCAACTCCCAAGTCATGATGGGGTGAGGGCTAGATGAGGGGGCATTCTTTGGATGCCGCCCCTCTAAGCATCTCCGAGGCAGCTGTGGGTTTCGCTATTTTGAGATTTGTTTTGTTTTATAAATGTAATGTAAGAGTAAGCGCTTGTAAAATGTGGGAACATGTGAAGAATTGGGGTGGGGAGGTAGTTGGAGCAGACACTCCAGTGTGAGGCCGAGGTACACTATATAGGCACTCTGAGAAGGTGAAACGCGAAAAGGAATGAACCAAAGGGCAACGGAGTGAAACTGAATGGTCTAGCCCATTAGCCCATCCTATCACTCCGTGGGTTATGTCCAATGGAGGGTACTTGCATCGCCTCGGAAGGCGCTAACCCCTCCCCTCTCTCTCTCTCTCTCTCTCTCTCTCTCTCTCTCTATATATATATATATATATATATATATATATATATATAATATATATATATATATATATATATATATATATATGCTTCAATTGTATATGTCGGTGCGGTGCGGTGCGTGGTGCGCTGATTTCGGTGCGGTGCGGTGCGGTGCGCTTAGTTTAGCTTTTGGTGCGGTGCGGTGCGGAGCACAGCATTTTGCTTCCGGTGCGGTGCGGTGTGGTGCGCAATGAATGACAGTTGGTGCGGTGCGGTGCACGACAACCTAGTGCGGTGTGGTGCGGTGCGGTGCGGAAAATTCCGGAGCTCGGCCAACCCTAATATATATATATATATATATATATATATATATATATATATATATATATATATATATATATATATATATATATATATAATATATATATATATATATATATATATATATATAGAGAGAGAGAGAGAGAGAGAGAGAGAGAGAGAGAGAGGAGAGCGAGTCAGATGAAAAGATTAAATGCTCTTTATCGTGAAATTTATTGAATACAAAAAGCATACAAGTAAATCATTTTATATGTAATACAAGCATTCCAGACCTTTAGAGTGCAAAGACACCTCTATTTAAGAAATCTTTTGGGGTTGACTGTAATTCTTGTGTACAGGCTGCTTCACTTTTTCATCCGATTTGAAATGCTGGTTTCCGAAGAGTTTCTTTGAGCTGTTCATATCACTTGGGGCGGGGTCTGGTTAATACGGTGGATGTGGAAGATACTCAAATTGGAATATCAGTAAATATACAGATATATGGCGATGAGAAATTACCTTATTATTATTAACTAATTCTTGCAAGAACACAAAATTCCTGACAAATGGACAAATGCCATCTTCCAGTAGATAAAGACCTTAAAAAACTAGAGACTTATTAGCGTACTTCCAATCTTGTAACAAACTACTTGAAAAATTTCAAACTAACAGAATTGGTGAATGACTTGACTGTTCAACCAATTCCTTTTATTATAATTTATAAAGCCTAGACCTTTTTAGTTCAATACCTGATGGAATGATATAATTCATGTTAAATGCCCAGACGTGTGACTATATATATATATATATATATATATATATATATATATATATATATATATATATATATATATATATATATATATATATATATTATATATATATATATATATATATATATATATATATACATATATATATATATATATATCTGAGTTAGAACTCAATAAGTCTGTTAGAAGTGTTTTGAATAATCATGGTGTTACAAAACTATATTCAGACATCTTAATATATTTATAAGATATTAAAAATTCTACACCAACATTTAAAGTTATTTGATAAGAATAATAATGTGCAAATCAATTCATAAAGAATAGATTTGGCAAATACAGTTTAACATTATTTACCGTAGTATTTAAAGAATTACTTGAGGTCACAAAATTGGGAAAATATTAGTATAAACATAAATTTTAGGTACTTATATAATTTAAGATTTACTAATGGATAAGTAATTGAAATTATAATCATCACCATTCACCTGTCGGAGTGTATTGTGGGCGGGGCTCTCCTTAGACATATGTTCGTGTGCCATGCATTTGTATCTATTCCTGGTTTTTCACATCCAAAAATTTGTAAACTGAAATAATATAATCACATTATTTTTTCTTTTTTTGCCTAGTCCGTCTCAGACTCCTGAAGTGGACTTTTATTTCATTTATATAATATATATATATATATATATATATATATATATATATATATATATATATATATATATATATATATATATTATATATATATATATATATATATATATATATATATATATATATATTAGATGGGTTAGTTAGATTATTTACTATCAAAAAAGGTTAAATATAAGCCAGGTGAGTATATGTATGCTAGTACCATTTGTATCATTTTAAATGCATGAAAAGTTTTGGACAGTTTTTAATTCTAAATGTATGTTTTTGAAAGTATTATTAAATTCTCGATATATATATATATATATATATATATATATATATATATATTATATATATATATATATATATATATATATATATATATATATATATATATATTATATATATATATATATATATATAT
>SEYY01022115.1:147500-152500 GCA_009176605.1 Armadillidium nasatum | reverse complement strand
TTTTTTATATCTTTTCTGGAGTGCAAAAGCAAGAGGTCTACCGATTTCCACCAGAGTTTGGGAAATGCCGGAAATCTGATGGTTAATGGCCGACATGTTCCGAAACACAGCGTTTAAAAGTGTGCAAGTCAAAGGAAATTGGGAAAACATAAAGGGAGTGTGTTTCAGACTTTACCAGTAAAGTACATGTAAGATTGAGCATAGCGGTTAAGTCGGGGGCCAGAGAGTTGGACAGAGAAAGGATGAAAGTGTGTAGAAAGTAGTGTCGCACGAGCCCTCCTCAATGGAGGAGGTATGCGACGGGAGAGTTCAAAAGAGCAGTGTCCGTTGTAATAGCTATAGTACAGAGAGGGTGACGCAACAATTCGACGGGAAGAAAGAGATTGGAGATAGTAAGAGGAAAAGAGTATATAAGACGAAAAACTCTAGACTCCACTTTTTCGAAAAGTTCTGTATGTGTGGAACCACCTCATATGTGTTAGGCATACTCCATACAGGAGCGAATAACACCCCTATAAAGAGCAAACAACAGGGGTGGTGTAAAGAAATCACGAAGGCACTTGAGAACACCCAACCTCTTAGAAGCTTGTTTAGAAAGAGAAGTAATGTGATCTAAGAAAGATCACGAGAAAAAGAAACACCAAGAATATTCAGGACAGATTAAGGTTTGAGTCGAGTGTTTTCGAAGATGTCATAGTTGTGTGGAAGGTTGTGTCGAGTGGAGAGATGGAGGAATTGAGTTATCGATGCATTGAAAACGACCATGTTTACTCTGCCCCAGTCTGAAATACGATAAAGATCAGAGGGCAGATGCTCCTGTGCCACATTCCTTGCGTCAATTAACTGTTGTTGAGTTGTTGAGAGGGGCGTCTTTCAAAGTGAAAGGAGTAATGAAGTGTGGAGTCATCAGCATAGGAGTAGATATTCATTGAAGTAATGGAGAGAAGGTCATTTAATGAAAAGTAGGAAAAAAGTTGCGCATAGGACAGATCCTTGAGGAACTCTACTATTTATAAATTTAAAGGAAGAACTGTGGCCCTCTACAACATTTGCTATAGAACGACCAGAAAGGAAATCAGAGAGAAGGATAGATTTCGAAAGTGGAAAGTTTGGAAATCAAAGCTTTGTGATATATATATATATATATATATATATATATATATATATATATATATATATATATATATATATATATATATATATATATATATATGGACCGACTGGGGCCCGGCCCTGGCCAATCCCGACCAGTAATCGGAAAACCGGGGTTTACCTGCCGGGGTTAAAATTGCAAATTATTCTTTTTAATGGTGGATTAAATCAAACAAAATATAAGAAAATTAAGATTTTTCTATTTGCTTTTTCAATATTTTCTTTTTCTTCTGTTATTTGACCGCTCCTCTTCTACTAGTGAATGTTCATCTTTGTGTTTTGAATTTTTCTTTGATTTTTTTTTTTTGAAATTTTTTTACTTCGGGCACCCGGAGGTCCTCTTCTAATTTCCTGGCTGCAGATATTTCATTTAGCTATTTTGACCCTATCCTGAAACATTGTAAAGTATAACTCCCATACTGCTGAAACTGATCTTTTAGCCATAGTGACTGAAAGTATAAACAAATAATAATTTTGAAATAATGTAGCTAAATGATACAAATTTGATACACAGCAATAAAACGGCAATGATATGTGTAAATACAGGTTATATTGATAATTTTATATTTTACATTTTTCTAAACTCTAACTTAGGGTCTTACACAAGTAAATCTGTTGAATAACTATTGTGAATTAGAAAAAAAAAAGTCAAATATAGTTTTTACCAACTTTTATTATATAAAATCTGTAATTTTCTGATTTTTTTTTTCTTCTGAAAAGAGCATATAATCATTAATTTAAGTAAATTTTGACTATTCTACTCCTTCCTTATAATTAAATCTAATTTTCTTAACCTAAAATTTCAGTGCTTTTGACCTCTTTACAAATTTTAACCCCGGTCCCGGTAAAATTCCACCCCGGTCTGTCCCTATATATATATATATATATATATATATATATATATATATATATATATATATATATATATATATATATATATATATATATATATATATATATATATATATATATATATATATATATATATATATATATAGGTTGCGAAAAAAGTGTGGAGTGTAGAAAGTAGGGAATGGTATTGACAAAAGGCGAGTGAGTGGTGGAATGAAGAGTTGGGGAATATGGTGAAAAGCAAGAAAGGAACCTATAGCAAGTATTTGGGTACGAAAGACGGTAGAGATTGGGAAAAGTATATGTAGAAGTGTAGGGAAGTTAAGAAAGCAAAAGGGGGGAGGATGAGGAGTGGAGAAGAAGGTTAGCAAAGAATTTCAAAGAGAGAAGCAAGATATTTTGGAAAGAAGTAAATAAGACAAGGAAAGGGAGGGAAGAGGGGGTGAGGGGATGGATGGTGAGTTGATACAAGGTGAAAAGAATTCAGGAGAGATATTGAGAAGATATTTTAATGAATTGCTGAATGAGGGCATTCGAGGGGGAGTAGTGTGGAATGATGATAATGAGGAAGAATTAGAAGAAGAGGGGGAGCACTAGTAGGGAGGAGGTGGAAAAAGTGAAAAAGGAAAAGTCTGCGAGCATGGAAGGAATATATGGGGAATAAGGGAGGTTGCTGGAGATGTGGTTGACTGGTTAGTTAGTATGTTTGTGGAGTGGGAGGATATGTGCATAATTCCTATATATAAAGGGAAATAGATAAGATGACGTATAAGAATTATAGGGGTGTAAGTCTTTTAAGTGTGGTAGGAAAAATTTAGGGGATGGTACTAGTGTCGAGAAATTTTTTTTGGAAATCTACTTAGCAGATATCTCAAATAGTTGCTGAAATTAGCCTGTAAATAATAATAATAAAAAAAATGTCACAAAATGTAATAAATTTGTATGCATAAATGTTTCTTTGTTATAATTGATATATTTCTGAACTTACGTAAGTCTATGCTTTGACATTAAGCAAGAATGTAAATCTTTTTGTAAATCTACGTAGCATATATCTCAAATTATTTCTAAAATTAGCCCACAAGTAGAAACAGTTCTTGAAAGTAGTATAAAATATAATCAATTTGTATGCATGTATATGTTTCTTATTTTATATATAATTATTGTTCATAATTATATATAACTGATATATCTCTGAACCCTCGAAAGTCTACACTTTAATATTAGGCATGAGTTAACTTTTTTGTAATATACTTAGCAGATATTTCAATGAAATGAATTTCAATCTTAAATTAACTTATAAATAGAAAGCAAGGATTGAAAGTTGCTCAAATTTAATTATTTTTATGGACGTGTTTCATTGTTATAACTGATATAACTCTGAACCTACAGAAGTCCACTCTTTTATTTCAGGCATGAGTACAAATTTTTTGTTAGTCTACTTAGCAGATATCTCAAATAATTGCTTAAACCTTCTTCCTCAGTTTTTAAAAAAATATAGAAATCAATAAATCTGGTGTTTAAGGTATTTCCTAAATAGATTTTTGAATATTATATATTCTGGCTTACTATAAATATGAAAACTTCCGAAGATTCATTTGGATCTGAGATACAATTATGAAAGATATTTCAGGATTTATTAAATCATATTCGAAAGCTTATTTCGGCTTTTTACATTATCTTAAGCATGTTTTAAGATGCTTTTTTAATATATTTTTTGACAAATTTTAAATTCTGCATTAGAATCAAAGACCAAAGAATCAAAGAATCCATGACCCGTAGGTGCATAGGGATCTAAGGTACAAAAAAATGGAAAATATTTTTGAAAAATTGCCATTTTTATTTTTTTTAATCATATTCGAATGCTTATTTCGACCTTTTTGAAAATTTTAAACAAATTTATAAAATATTTTCTAGATAGATTTGTGAACATTATATATTGTAGCGCATTATAAAAATGAAAACTTTGTAGGTTCTTTCTGAAATAAGGTACAAGTATGAACTTTTTTTTTTATATAAATTGCCAGTTTTTTTACCATATTATAAAGTTTATTTCAACTTTTAAATTAATTAAACAAATGTTTAAGATACTTTCTTCAAAAAGTTGTAAAAATTATAAATTTTCTTTTGATATCAAAACTTAGAATCTACCGTGGCTCAAATGGTAGAGTTATTGACGTACATGCTTGAGGGTACCGGTTCGATCCCACTTAGGGATCCTAGAAAAGTTCCTCTCCTCAAATAGGGCAATGTCCGTGAGACGTGAACTTTTAATAAAAAAAAGACATCCTTTAGTGCATCAGGATGTAAGTAAGGAAATAAAAATAAAAATTTATTTTTCGAATCTAGCAATTTTTTTTAACCATCTTCATAAACCTTATTTTGCCTTTTAGATTAATTCATGCAAGTATTTTAGATACTTTGTAATTCGATTTTTGAAAATTATATATTCTAGCTTAATATCAAAGAGGTCACCTTTCTTTTGTGCATAAGGATGTAACTTACAACTTTTAAAAAATATTTTTGAAAAAATTACTTTTTTTTCTAACCATATTCAAAATCTTATTTCGACTTTGAAGATTAAGCAAGTTTCCAAGATAACTTTCTGAAAATATTAAGGAAAATTAAATATTCTGGGGTTTCCAGGATACCCACTTTAGGAACCACTGAACCACTCTTTGTTTTCATTAACAATCTTGTCTGTTACTTCATCACTTACCTACTCTTTTGTTGAATCCATCTTTCATTGCTTCTCCATTTCGTAAAGCGTTTTACATAATCAGAATTAGTTGATGTTACGAGAATGATCTTGAGAACATCAATATAAGATTTCTATCGAATTTCTAAAAGTGGGAAAGAACATTTAGTTCTTACTCAGTGACTCAAAAGCTCAGTTTCTTTATCTGCTTCACATAATTCTTCAGTGACTCAAAAACTCAATTTCTTTATTTATCTACTTTACATAATTCTTCAGTGACTCAAAAACTCAATTTCTTTAT
>SEYY01022115.1:122500-130000 GCA_009176605.1 Armadillidium nasatum | reverse complement strand
ATATATATATATATATATATATATATATATATATATATATATATATATATATATATATATATATATATATATATATATATATATATATATATATATATATATATATATATATATGAGAATATAACAGATTTATTTATTTTATTAGCTATAAAAAACTTTTTAACGAATAATAAACAGAAAAAAAAGTTAGAAAAGACGCTAAATTTAGCGCCATTTTTATCTTGTTAACACGTTTTTATAATGAACTGTTAGCGTAATTTTTGTTCATAACTTTTCAGTTTAATTTTATTATGCAATATATATATTTTTTTATTACAATAAATCTAAATAAAATTTTATTGTTAAATTTAATTCACAAAGTAAATTTTATTGTTAAATTAATTAAACGTTTAAAATACAAATTTGTTTTACAATAAGATTTTGGCTACGTTTTGTCGTTATGAAATGACGTTCAAATTTGTTTTCGAGACATAAAATATATTTTATTAAATTTAATGTCAAATAATGCTACTCTCTCTCTCTCTTCCCTCCTTGTCCTCTCTCTATTATATATATATATATATATATATATATATATATATATATATATATATATATATATATATATATATATATATATATATATATATATATATATATATATATATATATATATATATATATCTCTCTCTCCTTCCCTCCCTCCCTATATATATATATCCCTCCCTATTTCTCTCTTTCTCCCTATCCCTCCCTCCCTATCTCTTTCCCTCTCTCTCCCTTCCTCCCTATATCTCTCTCTCTTTCTCAGATGTCAAATTTTAATTTATTTCAGTATATTTAATGAATTACCAAAATCAGTGCATTTCTGGCATTTTTTAAAAAATTTGTTTATTCGGTATATGAAGCAAGTGAAGCAACATCATCAAAATCATCATTTATTTTACGTTTTTTTTTTTCCTTTTGATCAAAGTGATAAAATATCTTGTGACAAATTTTCCTTTCTCATTTCCCCAGGGACATGCACCAATGTTAAAAATGCTGGCAAAAGATAGTATATATATATATATATATATATATATATATATATATATATATATATATATATATATATATATATATATATATATATATATATATATATATATATATGACTGTTTCTATATAGATTTGACAATACTTGTAATAACAAGAAATATTTAACCTGAATTAAATGTATGAACTTTTTTTAGTCATTTATTTAACTTCATTTATTTATTTGATTTCCTGCAGCTTAAAGAAAGGTGACAGGAAAAGTTGGCTTTTAGGGAAAGAGAAGTAAAGTGTTTTCCTCCAAATAGGATTAATTTGTTATGGAATCTTGTTATTTAGATTACCAGTTCCCCGTTCTGAAAAAAAAAAAAATTTCCAACTCTACCTTCCCCACCCCCCTCCCATTTAGTTAGAAAAATGAATAAATAAATTAGATGCCCCTTTTATTCGCAGGCATAAACCTATGCCCACCTTTTTGTTTCCACAAAGTTCAAACTGATGGTTCAAAAACTTCAGGTAATTAGTAAGTTTTTCATCGTTTGCCCATTGTAGTGTAGTATTTATTTCCCTTTTGTGTGTATATATATATATATATATATATATATATATATATATATATATATATATATATATATATATATATATATATATATATATATATATATATATATATATATATATATATATATATATATATATATATATATTTATTAATTTGTTCCCTTTTGTGTATCTGATGTGTGTGGTACAGTTGATAAAATATAAGCAATAAAGAAATGCAAGTCAACGAGAACAATATTTGTACAAATTTTTGGTCATTTCTACTATTGGATATATATATATATATATATTCGTATTGAATACTTTTCCTCATTTTATGGGGGGTATTTTACGCGTCTTTTCGAGGGAACCTAATCATTCGGCCGATTTCACACTAAAAACTGTTTCCCCCCCCCCCCTCCTTATATGCGACCTATCTAAAAGCATTCCCCCCTCCAAAAAAAAAAATATATATTCCTTTTATATTGGTATCCCCTCGAACGTTTTCTATAGAATGAGATTCTCCGTTTTCTATTGAAGCTTAAAAATGAGGGGAAAACATTGTAAGATATTGAAGATCTTTTTTTTTTTTTTCTTTCTTTCTTTTCGATAGCGAGGGGTTCGAATATTTGGTCCAATCATTGAAGGTAGTTGTTAAACACTTTACGGACAATTTTACATTTTTTTGGAATCCCTCGAGTCTCTCAGTGACAAAACATCACTTGTCACAGATATTATGCATCTGACACAATGGCGTAAACTGCTATTTACAAAAATAGGGAAAAAAAAGACTCAGAAAAATAGAACGGAGCAGGCATTGTCACATTATTTGTTTCATTTTTATTTCCCAATATTAGGCTTAAAAGAGCAAATTTATTGGGCTGCGGGAATTACAAATAGTAACAGGAGTCTTTAGTTAAATTATCGGATAATGCATTGGCTATTCGAGGTTGATCATTTGCAATGGATTCTTAATTTTGTGCGCGCGTTCTTGGTATGGGGTCGGTCATATCATGTTCGGGCGATTTCTCTCTCTTCGTCTGTCTCTCTCTCTTCCCCTCTGTCTGTCACTGACTCTGTTGGTCTTTTTCTGTCTTTATCCGACTCTATCTCTCTCTCTCTCTCTCTCGGTCTCTTTCTCTGACTCTCTCTCTCTCTCTCTGTCGGTCTGTCTATCTCTCCTTCATTTCGGTTCGTTCTCTCTCTCCTACACACACACACTCGAGTACATTTTTTTCCGTCTTTTTAAAATTATTATTATTAAAGAATTTTCTTTTGAGACAAAACCGGTTTGACCACTTCTGTTCTTAATTGCAATTATGCAATTGAAAGATCTCTTTGTATTTCGCGCGTTTTTAATACACAGATCGCTTGCAATAATATTGCAAAGTGGAAATTTTTTTTTAATCTCTTGCTATCGGACTCTCTAATTAGTAAAATTTCGTTAAAAAATCACACACACACACACAAGCACCTATATATATATATATATATATATATATATATATATATATATATATATATATATATATATATATATATATATATATATATATATATATATATATATATATATATATATATATATATATATTTTTATTTTTTTTTTTTTTTTTATTTTTTTTTTAATTATTTTACTTAATATTATAAATATATAATATATATATATATATATATATATATATATATATATATATATATATATATATATATATATATATATATATATATATATATATATATATATATATATATATATATATAATAAAGTCATATACAAAGTATATAATCGTTATTAGCAGAATCAATTGTGGCTATGCAGAAAAATTAAAAATTACGTTATTTGAAACGTAATAATTAAAAATATTCTTACTTTTTGAGAGGATTTATTCAATTAACCGAGCTGGGAGGGGGGGGGGAGAGAGAGAAGTAGTAGTAGTAGTAGTAGTAGTAGTTAGAGATATTGCTAAATGGAAGGTAAATGACATTGACTATTTACAATTAACGTATAAAGACATGTATTGTGGGTTCATAACAAGAAAATCCTCTATTATTATTATTATTATTATTATTATTATTATTATTAATGTATGCTGAACTATTTTCTAGTATTCTACTGGAAATGGTATATCTTAAAATTACAATTATTATCATTTTTATTATTAATATTATTATTATTTTTTTTTTTTTTTTTTTTTTTTTTTTTTTTTTTTTTTTTTTACTTTGTTATTATTATTACTAGCCTCACTGTTAACTTGTTTTCGTTAACTAACTATTGTTACCATTATAAACTACTATTATAACTACTATTGTCATAAATTTATATTATTATGGGTACTATTGTACTTAACTTTTATTAATATTATTATTATTATTATTATTACTATATTTATTATTCTCATTATATTTATGCATCATATTTGTATAAAAATGGATATTTAATTATATTGATGTAATATTTATCAACTAAACTTTGGGGTTCAAAGGAAACCAATGTGCTTCCCCTTAGAAACCCCTTTTCAGAGTAATGTACAACTAATTACAAATATTGTATCTAGTAGAGTAGGACCTACTGAAACACTGTATAACCTGTAATTATACCTCTGAATAAAAATTTTGGAATTTGAATTATTATTATTGTAATTTTAATTCGTTATTATTGCTTATTCATTATAATTATTATTATAATTATAGTTCCTTGTAATTATATTATTATTATTGTTTAAAATATTTTTACCTTCATTAGCAATTGTGAAATTTAATTAAGAAAAGTACTATGTCGGGGATTCAAAGGCTACATTGCAATCTTGCGATTAGTAAGTTCACTTTTCATGTTTTACGCAAAGTTTATCTATTTATACCTCATTTTATCAGTATTTTATTCGACTATGTTACAACATAAAGATATTTATGTCTCTGTATACTTAAATCACTGAATAATATTGTAAAAAATAATAATAT
This sequence comes from Armadillidium nasatum, assembly GCA_009176605.1. Lineage (NCBI taxonomy): Eukaryota > Metazoa > Arthropoda > Malacostraca > Isopoda > Armadillidiidae > Armadillidium > Armadillidium nasatum. The sequence goes on along the minus strand of SEYY01022115.1, from coordinate 125,488 downwards.
TAATACAAAACAAAATTTGTAAAAAAGAAATTGCCTCTCTCTCTCTCTCTCTCTCTCTCTCTCTCTATATATATATATATATATATATATATATATATATATATATATATATATATATATATATATATATATATATATATATATATATATATATATATATATATATATATATTATTTCGCCTCTGGTGGGCAAAGGCCAGAGCCTACTAAACTTTGGGAGAAAATCTGAATCCTGGTCTGAATAAAGACCGATATGTCCTGATACACGGCGTTTGAAGGTGTGTAAGTCATGGGAGGTTGGGAAAATAGATGAAGGGAGTATGTTACAGACTTTACCAGTAGAGTACATGTAAGATTGAGGATAGCGGTTAAGTCTGGGGTCAGAGTTGAACATAGAAAGGATGAGACTGTGTAGAAAGACGTGTCACGCGAGCTTTTATCAATGTAGGAGGCATGCGACGAGAGAGTTCAGAAGAGCAGTGTCCGGTGTAATAATGATAGTATAGAGAAACTGATGCAACAATAAGACTGGCAGAAAGAGACTGGAGAGAATGTGAGATCTATTTACCGCCTTTCAAATTGAAAAAGAGTAATGAGAGGTGGAGTCATCGGCATAGGAGTGGATAGGAGATGAAGAAATCAGAGAGAAGGTCATTAATGAAAAGCAGAAAGTGTTAGGAATAGGAAAGATCCTTGAGGAACACCACGACCACAAAGCTTTATGACACTCTGTCGAAAGCTTTCGATATATATATATATATATATATATATATATATATATATATATATATATATATATATATATATATATATATATATATATATATATATATATATATATATATATATCCAGTGCGACAGCAAAAGATTCACTGAAATGTCAGAGAGAAGGGAAAGAAGATCACCAGTAGAGCGTTTCTTACGATCAGAGATAAAATTAGAAGAATTGAGATGTTTCCAAACCTTCCTGTTAAGGATAGATTCGGAAACTTTAGAAAGAACGGAGGTTAAAGAAATTGGACGATAGTTAGAGGGTTGAGAAGGGTCTCCATTCCTCGGCACAGGATGAATGAGTGCATGTTTTCAACAAGATGGGAAAGTTAAAGTAGAAAGAAATAAAAAAATAGTTTACCAAGGCAGGACAATCTCGGAAGAACATGTATGGAGAACCACAGGAGGGATACCGTCAGGACCGTACACCTTGTTAAGCTCTGAGAAAGCAGAAATGACGTCTTTAGAAGAATTCTAATTTTAGGCATAAATGAGATGGGTTGAAGGAGTAAGAATAGCTCCGGAATCATCTAAGGTTGAATAAGAGGCAAAGGTTTGGACGAAGAGTTCAGCTTTAGAGGAAGGCAAAACGGCAGATGTACCTTTAGAAGACACTAAAGGAGGGAAAGAGGAAGAAGTAAAGTTAGAGTTAACATTTTTTGCAAAATGCCAGAAAGAGCGTGAGGAAGAAGAACCAGAAAGATTATTGCATTTCGGAGAAATGAAATTTTGGTGTTACGGAATCGTGCAATAATTTTGCACGATTCTGGGATGAAATATAAGTTGCATGAGTTTCTTGAGTTTAAAGACGACGGTAGTTCAGCTCCTGCGGCGGATAGCCCGAGAACAAGCAGAGTTAAACCAAGGTTTGTTAAATTTAGTAGAAGGAAAAGAATATGGAATGTACGGTTTCATGCCAGAGAGAATCACCTCGGTTATGTGCTCTGCACACTCCGAGGAAACCCCCTTTCCCCTACGGAAACTGAAATTCCATGGGAAATCAGAAATGCAAAACCGCAAGTCAGACCAGTTAGTGACACCGAAATGCAGAAACGTATCGCCGAAGGCGTGGGCCGTTCTTGCTGAAGACTTGAAGTGAAGAGTTTAACAGTATAAGGAGAAGGATAAGAGGTTAGAAAAAAAATCAAGTATGTTGGGTTCATCACCAAGTCTGTCAGGGATACGGGTAGGGAGATGCACCAACTGCTCAAGGTTGTTCTGGATAGAAAAGTGGTAGGCGAGTTCACCAGCTGGATCATAAAAACAGGATGAAAACCATTGACGGTGGTTGAACATTGAAATCACCTAAAATGATGATTTCGGAGAATGGAGAAGAAGAAAGAATGTGTTTTATTTTGGATTTAAAATAGTCGAAGAATTTTTAAAAATGTAAGTAAGTTTAAGTCATAAAGTAGAGAATTCAGAACACTAAAAATTGAGGATAGAGACAGTAGGAGGAAACAGAGTAGGATTTGCTGTTAGTGCACCCAGACACCCGAGTTTCAGTTAATAACAAGAGATGAGGTCTAGAAGAAGAGAGGTGGTGTTCGACAAAGTAGAAATTTGACGAGACCGCGAATGTTGCCGAAATTAATGAAAAAAGGCCATAAACCAGGGCAAGTCAGAACAAGGTCTTTGTGGCACCAATCCCATCACTGGAGGCCACCAATTCCCAAGTGGAGATGGGGGAAGGGGTGGATGAGGGGATATACTTGGAAGCCACCCCTCCAAGCTTCGAGGCAGTTTGTTTTGCCATTTTGAATCATTTTAATAGGTAATGTACGTGTAAGTGCTTGTAAATTTGTAGGATACATGTGAGGAAGGGGAATTTTTGTGGGAGCATAGGCATTCCAATATGAGTAGAAGGTACACTAGAAACCCTTTGAGAAGGTGAAACGCGAAAAGGAACGAACCAAAGGACAACGGAATATGGTCTAGCCCACCCTATCACCCCGCGGTTAAGCCCAGTGGGGGGTACTTTCTTCATCCTCGCCCTATATATATATATATATATATATATATATATATATATATATATATATATATATATATATATATATATATATATATATATATATATATATATATATATATATATATATATATACAGGGTCCATTATGAAAGTAATGCGCATGATTTTATTGTGACGCGACTATCCATCGCAGCGGGGTAAAATGAGTCAGGAAATGTGATGAGGGGTCTGCCCTTCCAATGCA
>SEYY01022115.1:100000-120000 GCA_009176605.1 Armadillidium nasatum | reverse complement strand
CATTAGCTCGGGACACAGACGTAAGAAAAATTGAAATAATAGTCGAGCAAATGGCTCTTTTTGTCTTTTTTGGGAGATTTTTCCTCATTTGTCTTTCAAGTTTTAGGGGAATATCGTCCATTTGTGCATTTTCATTTAGATTTACAGAAAAACTATTGTATCAACTTTTTTGTCTTCTGTCTATTGTTTAACGTCACTGCTTAATTAACGTCGAGAGAAACTTCATTGCATCAATTCATTCTTCTGTTCTTAATCTTTATTGATGGTTCCCATCCTCTATTTTGATGACGTTCCTACTTCTACTAACATTTTTTTTTAAGTTAACTTTCAAATCAGTTAAACTAAATTGTTTTCACCATTACCATCACGAAAGAGTAGATAAAAATTTGGATTTGTACAGTGAATATAAATAGGTTGGCTACTTAGAAAATATAAATAACATTTATGTTCAGTTCACTTCTAAATGTTTGTCATTTACGTAATATTTTGAAGCTTTTGCATTAGAACATGATTTAATCACGTCTTTGCTGTGATATTGATGAAAATAGTTTTGTTCTAAAAGACCAGTAAAGAAATAACATTTTCAGTTGTAGAGATGGTATAACTCTGTCTGTTTTGGTTATTTTCTCTTGTGGTTATTGAGTTTCAGTTGCATTTGTGTTGATGATATATCGTTCCCTGTTTTCTCTTGTGGTTGTAAACTTTTCTGTTGCATTTGAGATGATGATATATATAATCGTTCCCTGTAAACGTATTCATATTCAGTATTGAACTCTACAAGATCAGTCTCTACCTCACATATAATGTGTTATATCTTTTTTTAATGTACGTACACTACAAATGATACAACTGTACTGCTCTGCCATTACTATATATCATTAGTTTAATTTTTTCAATTCTGGCAATATTTACGCTTTTCTTATATAGCTTATTCTCATTACTTGGATAACTACAATTAATTAATATATGTGTTGCTGACTTGCCAGATAATTAGCTGTCTTTCACGTCATTTACAATATTGTATTAAAAAAGATAAGCCATTATATAAATATCTACATCCGGGATAGTCCGAATGGGATACGGATATTAATTTTGTAGATATGTGATAAAATATATATATATATATATATATATATATATATATATATATATATATATATATATATATATATATATATATATATATATATATATATATATATATATATATATATATATATATATATATATATATATATATATATATATGTATGCGTAAAAATCGATATGAACACTATATTTTAATTTAAAAGTTATGTTCACAAAGAAAAAAAAAAGAAAAAAATTAATAATAATAAATCCTGTCTCTTTTGTTTTTCAAATCTTCATGAGAATTTTGCAAGTGAAAACAGATGCGACCCTCTCGTGGTCTTGCAAAGATCTCTCTCTCTCTCTCTCTCACACACACATATATATACATACATATTTAATACAGCTCTCTCTCTCTCTCTCTGTCATTTTTAATAACTCTTTCTTTCTCTCTCATTTTTAATACAACTTAGGAGCCCACAAGTTCCAACTCTCAGGCCTACATAAATATTTTTGCTGTAGTGCAAGAATTTTATAATTTTTTAACTATGACTACAATAACATTTCTGTTATGAATACCTGGGGTTTTCTGGTTCACAAAATCCAGTCAGTAGGATTACTTCAGCTTCGTAATCTGTTCAAATTCTGTCAAAATCTTTAGTACAGATTTTTTACATTAATTATTTAAATTACGCACCACGCAGACATTGCCCTATTCTAGGAGGGGTAATTATCTAGGTAGTTTCTAGGTAGGATCCGCCTGAGGGATCGAACTATCGCCCTTCAAGCAAGCGAGTTTATTACTCTACCGTTATGACACATAAGCACTTTTTACAAATTCGATATATATATATATATATATATATATATATATATATATATATATATATATATATATATATATATATATATATATATATATATATATATATATATATATATATATGAAATACCGAATATATAAATCTTCGTGTTTATGCGTGTTAAGGCTAGTCGTACATTAGCTATGTATTCTGTATGAGAGTTCGCACATTTTTGTTCTGATTTTCAGAAATTTAATAAAAAATGAGCAACAAAACTTTTTGGTCACTTTTTATATATTTATATATATTAAATATATATATATATATATATATATATATATATATATATATATATATATATATATATATATATATATATATATATATATATATATATATATATATATATATATATATATATATATATATATATATATATATATATATATATATATATATATATATATATATATATATATATATATATATATATATATATATATATATATATATATATATATATATAGAAGAGAAGAGCTTGAATTGGGTGACAGTAATGGATTATGCGAGGAAAGTCCAAAGCAAGGGTGACAGGATTAGCCATCCGGTCTTGTGATTACTCTGCTAACGGCTTGCAACAACTTCAGAACCAGCATGGGAAACTGTAGCTTCGAGAAGCATAATATTCTGGAGAGCTCTAGGGGAAAGAGTGTTTAGAGGTTAGATGGAAAACAATGCTAGTCCAACTGAAATGGTGAAAACCCTACCTGAGAGTTTATAAAACTCACAGACTCATTGAAACCAACGAACCGAAAAACAGAATCCATTGAGCACTCTAGGAGAGGGATTTTTAAGAGCAGATGGCGAAATATGGTCCTACTGAGTGTGAAAACCCTTCCAGAGAGTATGCAAGGAAAAGGATGAAAAAATAGGTTTTGGATGTATTTCAGACTTTACCATAAGTAATCTACATGTAATGTAAGATTGTGCATAGAGATTAAGTTTAGGGTCAGAGAATTGGATACATAAAGAATTAGCTTGTATAGAAAAACAAGTCACGCGAGGTCTTCCTCAAAGGAGATGGTATACGACTGGAGAGTTTAGAGGAGCAGTGTCCATTGTAATAGCGATAATATAAGGGGAGAGAGATGCAACAGTTCGACGCGTGGAAAGAAAATGGGAAAAAGTTTGTGAAAGCGGGAGAGTTGACAAGTCGAAAAGCCCTAGACTCGACTTTATATAAAGTTGAGCATTATCTTTGAAGCCACCCTGGATACGAGATGCATACTCAGTACAAGGATCGACAACACCCCTATTTAGAGCAAACAGCTGGGGTGGTGAGAAGTTCTGAAAGCGTCCCAGAATATCCAACATCTTAAAAGCTTGTTTAGAAAGAGGATGTAATCCTTCGAAGTAAAATCACGGGAAAAGGGCAGCACCATGAATATTACGAGGAAGAGGAGGTATGAGTTATGTTTTCGAAGATATAATTATGTGGAAGATTATATCGAATAGAAAGATGAAAGGACTATGTTCTTGAGGCACTGAAAACAATCATATTTTCTTTGCAGCGATATATAAAAACGAGAAAGATTAGAAGTCAGTAATTGCTCCGCCACCATCTTTGCATTACTATTTACTGTTAAGTTAATTAACATTGGGGTCGTCGGTATAAGTGTGGATAAGAGAAGGAACAGATATGTGATCATGAATGAAAAATAGAAAAAAAAGTTGTTACAACAAAACATTGAGGAGAATCGTTATTTAATATATTTAAAGGATGAACTATGGCCCTATATAAAACGATAGAAAAGAAAGTCAGAGAGGTTACAGAGAGAATGATGGATAATGAATGACGGTTTAAAGTTTAGAAATTAAACTTTTGTGCCTGATTCTATCGAAAGCTTTATACATGTCTACAGTGACGCAACACAAAAAGATTAACCAAGATGACGAAATTCAAAGGACAAGAACAAGAGGGAAGAGAAAGAAAATCATCAGAGGGTTTCTTATGGAAGTGATACTGACGATATGAGAAAGAGAGGACGATAGTTAGAGGGTTGAGATTGAAAGTGAGAGTCACTTTTTCGGCACAGGCTAATAAGTGCACACTTTCACTAGGAGGGGCAGTTTGAAGTTGAAAAGCAGGAATGAAATAGTTTTACGAGGCAGATTGCAAGCACAGAAATACAAGTTTTTGAGAACCACAGTAGGGATAACGTCAGGACCGTATACCTTCTTGATTTTAAGCTAAGTGGGAACAGATATAACCTCAATAAAAGGAAAATAATTTTTTGAGCATAAATGAGTTGGAAGAAGGTAGGAGGAGGAGGAATAGCTCTTGGCATAGTCTAGAGTCAATTTGAGGTAAAAGTTTGAGTGAAGTGATTATAGTAAAAGGTAAGAGAGCACTGCTGCTGTCAGAAGAAGGTAAAGAGGAGGATAAGAGAAAGAAGCTAAGTTAATCTTTTTGGGAAAAAAAATGCCAAAAAGAGCTTGAGGTAGAGGAACTAGAATATTATATATAATATATATATATATATATATTATATATATATATATATATATATATATTATTATATATATATATATATATATATATATAATATATATATATATATATATATATATATATATTATATATATATATATATATATATATATATATATATATATATATATATATATATATATATATATATATATATATATATATATATATATATATATATATATATATATATATATATATATATATATATATATATATATATATATATATATATATATATATTTCTCTTTGCTTACTCTTGTCTAGTTTTCTCTCAGATCGTTCCATTTCGACACTTGTAGATGGAGCGACCTCTTTCTCACTTCCTGTCAACTGTGATGTTCCTCAGGGTTCTGTTTTATCTCCAACTTTATTCTTACTTTCATTAAAACGACATTCTCAGCTGAACTTCTAACTCCGTTCACCCTTATGCTGATGACTCGACTCTACGTCTTCTACTGAATTCAAATCTGCTCCCTCTTTTGCTACTCGTCTTCAACTTTCCGATTATATTCTTGTAGATCTGGATAGAATTTCCCAGTGGAGTCATCGCAACCTTGTGAAATTCATCTACTTCACATCTCCCTCTCAAAAACACGTCCCAACTTTCCTATCTTCTTCGATGGCTCTTCCGTCTCACCTGTAAACAACATTAACAATGAATTATCTTGGAGACCACATACCACAACAGTTGCTAAGGCTGTCTCTCTTCTATTCAGGTTAGGTGAATTTTTTTTCCGAGAAGTTACCCAATTATATTAGGGTCTTATTCGCCCTTGTGTGGAGTACTGTTCTCACATTTGGGGAGGCTCCGGTTCCTCCACTCTTCTGGATACGATTGTGTAAAGCTAAAAGATTAATAAACTGTCCTCTACTTGCAAACTGTGACTATTTCGCTGCGGGGTGACGTTGCCGCATTATCTCTTTCCTATAATTGGCAGTTGCTAGAGACAATTGACCTCTCGCATACCTGCACAATTACGACGCCCTCGTTGCACAAGGAGTCCCTAGCTTTCGGACGAATTTTTGTGTGGATTCCGCAAACCCACAGGCTTGCCTGTTGTGGTGCCTCCTTTCCAGCCACTTGTTCTGTTGAACTCTCCACCATCATCTATTTTTCCTCCTGTATTTAATCTTCCTCTCCAAGATTTCCGTCTGTGCTCACCTGAGGGTTGTGCGTTAGTTTTGGGTCTGAGTGGGTTCTCTTCCTCCTTTATTTGTGTATATCTCCTCCTTGAAAGGGCTTTGCCCGTGAGTGGTGGTGAAAAAATAATGAAATCTGTGGGTATAAGATTTAATTTTAAGTTATAAATATAAATATTAAGTCAGGAGACTTCATAACTTTTTCCATTTTCTTTTCTAATTTACAACATTTTTAGCATTTTCAGTAAGTCATTAACATCAGCGAGTATCGCTAAATATATATATATATATATATATATATATATATATATATATATATATATATATATATATATATATATATATATATATATATATATATATATATATATATATATATATATATATATATATATATATTCCATTTACAGGATAAAGAAAACTTTCCTCCTGATCGAACCATTGCACGTTGTAGCAGAAATTCAATTTATTCAACGCTTTCCGTTAAGCCATCTTAAAAGTCAGAAAAACTGATTAAAGAACAATTTTTAATTAAATAGGTTCCCGTCAAGGCGAATTCACCCAGTCCTTCGCTTGATCCTCAAATTTAAAATCATAAGATTACAGTACCCGCAATAGTTGTTAACAAATATAAATAAATCACTTACAGGAATATAAAGAAAATAGACATTAAAAACTTTATCAAGTACTGTCATACGATATCAAACTTTGACTGAATATCTTTCATTCTACCTTCGTACTGTACCTTTTCCCATCCAAAATCACAGGTTCCGTTCTTGCTACAAATTTCGAGTCTTTCTAATTCACTACCTCGTTGTTTAGGCTTTCTTGTGAATCTACAAATAAATTCACCAGTTTTAATTTTCAAACTCTACCGATTACCCTAAATAACTTGTTTACCTTAACTTAAAAATAATAATGAATCAAAAATTTCCTCACGTTCCCCACTTCTTAAATTACCATTCTAGGTAATTTCAATGTTCGACAATAATTCTTAAGATACAGCTGGTGAACACGCGTCACATGTGACACGATGGTGGAGAGAACTCTTTGTGTGTAAAATATGAAAAATAATTACGATGTTAAAGATTTATAACTTATCTAGAAGTAGAAATTTTTTTTTTTTTTTTTTTAAATAAATAAAGTTTCAAAATATTTATGATGTCTTAATAACCAGGTATATAAAAACAATTTAAAGGTATCAAATATATTTCTTAAAAACTTAACAATCTATAATTTTGCCGACTAGTAACCAAAAACTTAAACGAGAAAAATAGCTGCAGAATTAATGCGTATTTTAAGATAAAATCAGTGATTACTTTTTTCACAGCCTTTAAAATGAGACGAGATTCAAAGGTAATGATGAGGTTTGATATTCTTAAGACACAACCTCCATCCCAAAATGGTGATAAGGCAAATGGGAACAAACTTTACGTTTTAAATTCCCTTCCTGAGACAATATGACTTAAGTACTACTTCATTATATAATTCATACCAAAATCGAACTTTAGTAATACTGAAATAATTTTAAATAGCAGCATAAAAAATATTCTAAATGTGCAGTAATTATGCATTATTAACTAATTCACTTAAAGAAAAAAAAAATTTCATCAAAACTAATACAACAAGTGATAAACAGCAAAAATTTTAACCTACAAGTGGGTTAACACTGAAATTAAGGTTTTTGAAAGTTTTAAATAAGTGAATTTAAAACTTCAATTAATTAATTATAAAAGAAAACAGAATACAAAGTGCTTCTTAAGTAAATGTGAGAAAAATATGTCAAACTAAGATAATAAATTGAGTTTTAATTACTAAAATTAAAAAATAAGTTTTTCACAATATACAATATGTCAATTTACTCTATTTTAGATATAGGTATAAAAATGACACTTTCAATAAGAATTAAATGAAATTCAAATTAATCTAAAATAATATCTCCTTTTTAATTTAAGCAAAAATTTTCCTAACTTCTCTTGTGGTTATTGAATATTAAAATATCCTTTTGGTACACAATCTCACTCACTAATATCTTTAGAAAGAAAATAGTATTACTATACTTGCTATAAATATCGCACAACTTTTAAAGAGATTCGAAGCTCCTGATAACTGACTAGCTTTCCATTCTGCCACACGATCATTTGGGTTTCCGGCAGTTCCATTGAACCAAAGTCTCATACAGTAGGTTTCACTTGATGTATATTCCCAAGCATGATCCCACACCTTTTTTTAAAATAAAAACTTTAAGAAACTAAAACTTTTTTCAATAATTATAAACAATTTGGAGAAAAAAGTTAGAATAGCATAAAGTGCAAAATATATACGAGGTTTAGAAGAAAAAAAAATTTTTAAATTTCAATAAAAATGATACTTTATAAGTACTTATTAATAATAAATTATTATTATTAAAAGCAAAATGTACTTACCCTTTCACAAAAATTTTTGGCACTTCCAAATATACGCTGAAATGTTTGGCATTCTGAATCAGCTGGACAGACATTTCGTTTGCAAGTACCACCACCTTGCTCGCATTCCACAGTTTTCCAATCAAAATTCTGCGACCAGTTGTCAGTACAAGTGAAATCATTCTTGCATGCTTCGTACCACACATCACAATCGCTGGCACACAGAGGAACTTTAAAATAACGCTCTTTCCTCCAACTTCTTTCCTCCTAAAAAATAAAAGGGAGAGACTGATACAGTATATTTTGGGGAATACTACCCCAAGTGTTTCCACAACCCTCCTCATATAGATATAAATGAAATTATACACAAAATCATAATAAAAATTTATAAAAATATTAATTTAAGGAAGCTTACCCGAGGTTAAGAGGAAAATCAAATTTCAAAAAGAGAGCAACGACGCCACCACAATAATTCATTCACTTTTTTCAATACTACCCACATGAAACTTACAAACCACGATTAAAACAAATATAAGATTCCAAACTGTGGTATGAAAATGATCGCAAATAAATTAACCACTAGTATTAGACTAAATGAATCAAAGATTGCTTTAAGCAAGAGGAAGTATATCATATAGTATCATTCTATGAACAAAACGAAATCCGTTTTTTTTGGGGGGGTACAAAAAGCTATACATTCCCTACCTCACCAGTGAGGAGCACTGAATTACCTATAAGGTGGTTTGAGGAAAAGGCAACCTTCAAGCAAAGACTACTACTACTACTCAGGAGTACAGAAGGTTATACTAGAGCTGACAGATTGGAAAAACAACAGGCAGTGACCATTCAGATCTGCCGGTTAGATACCAGGAACTGTGGAACAGATTTTGTAGATGGAGAGGAATCAGCAGGAGCAGACGATATAGATGAAAAACAATGCTGGAACAAGTTTTAAGTATTAAAGTGACCATGTCCAACCTACCATATCAGAGCTGAAGCTTGCTGAAACACTCAAGAACTACAAAAGTAACTGCAATGGGGTTCCTCTAAAGATATCTTTATGCAATTGACATGAACATGAAAGTGTGTATATACTTTTAAACATTCTGGGATATAAGAAGCCCTAAGATAGATAAAAATGTAGAAGTACTCTAAATTAAAGCTCTTTCACAAGGGATAAAAATTTCTTAATGATTGGTGTTGAAAACCCCTGCTTGGTCGAAGGGACAGAGGCAAAAGAGGTCAGCAAGAAACAAAGAAGTTTTGCCAGTAAGAGCCTGAAGTGATGAATACCCAGTTAATGGGGTACAAGAGACAGAGAGGAACCACTGGCAAGAAAAGCAACACAATCGTTCTTCCTGACAGTCAGAGCAGTCTTTAACATCCAATGAAGTTTGAAAGTTCTACGAAATACTCATTCTCAAAGTGGGTAACTCTGTTGGTTAATATGTAAAATGAAACTTCAAGTCTGGAAATCCACTTTAAAAATTAAATTTAACAGACTTTATGGCAGTGCTAGACATGGAAAAAAGCTCCCATCCATTTTGTATTGAAGTCAAGGCAGGTAAGGAGATAGCAATAAACCATAGGATTGCCAGGTTGGAAACAAAAGGAAAAGATGGATGAATATCAATGTGGACCATCTCAAAGCAGTGTGATACAATTCCTAACAGTTCTATGGGCGACATATGTGTTGAATGCACTCTCGAAACCACGAACAGATATTCTGATCAAAATTGGGCCAAGAGTAACATAACAATCTAAGGGCTGCTTTTGCTCCAGAATATGTTGTCAAAGAGTTTCCTCCTAATGGGAGTGGGCACAAAAGGATGTGGGTTAGGTGTTATAGCATAGCATCACACAAAGACTGCCAGATAATGAAGTGGATTCCTCTTTCTCAAAAGGAGGAAGCTCCGGATCAGTTTCCTGAAGGCGAGAAATGGAGGGGAGGTCAACTGCATACAGAGAAAGGTAAAAGACAGACCAAGAGTATCAGCAACAACGTTGTTGACACCTTTGATGCAAACCATGGAGGGGACACACTCCACCAAGAAGGAAAAGTAACACTTCTGACGATCACTTTGCTGGAGTATGGTTGTACAAAGTAGCTACAAGAGGTTTGTGATCTTTGCTCAAGGTGAAATCATGATCCCTAATCTTAAGTTTAGTCACAGATAGATTTCTTTCTCCCATTTTTTTATGAGTAGCAATCATTTAAAAAATTAACAGGACCTTATACATTTAAAAAAATATATAAAAAGCATTATTACATTGGATATTCAAAAAATACTCTCGTTATCCTCACCACCTTAATTTATTACTCAATATCAGATTACCTGGTGAATTATTCCACTTGAGTTTGCCTTAACACCCTTTCCCCCCTCCCCCTATTGTCTGTTTTACGAGTTCATGTTGCTGTCACGATACACACACTTTTTCAAGAAAATTATTTATTCCTATGTTTGAGGATGGTACAGAAATTTTATGTTATCCACTTACATGTATATTTTTTCCCACATTACTATTGAATGGCTTCCAACATCTTCACTATTTCATGTTTTCCTAATGTAATTAACGTTAATTGGGGATAATGTAAAATAATTGATAATTGACAAAACAACCTCTCCAATTTATGTGTATTTGGGTATTGGTGCGTCAGTAACACCTATCGCGCGCGAACACAAGCGATATATATATATATATATATATATATATATATATATATATATATATATATATATATATATATATATATATATATATATATATATATATATATATATATATATATATATATATATATATATATATATATATATATATATATATATATATATATCAAGAAGTCGTTTTTTTCTTTAAATATGGAAAACAATATGTTGAAATCTCTTAGTTTTCATAAACCATTCTTCCAATGAAATCACATCTTTAACTCTACAACCTTTTTATCATAACTTTATACAAAACTTCTATAAACACTTCCCTCTCCCACTCAAACAAATTTACAGGTTTTTGAATTAAGCAAAGTATTTAGTAGAAAACTGTAGATAAAAAATTTGCAACAAAATTTTTGGTGAACAATTAATAATATTCTTTAGGAAAGAATGATATATCAAAGAAATTTATGTAAAAGTAGTTTTCAGTTATTCTTTAAAAATTTTCCATTACATACCTTTACAACCCATGGTCCGATATTTGGTGAGCACTCATAAAAACAATGATCCTGATTAAAGTGCTTCAAACACTCAGCAGATAAAGGTTTCATTTCAGAACAATGGTTAAAATCAAAATTATAAAGAGATTCTTTGTTTTCATGTATATTTTTTGTTGTATTACTTGTACAGCAAGCTCTCTCTTTCCAAGGAGTGCACTGAAATAAAAAAAAAAAAGTATGATTATTATATATATATATATATATATATATATATATATATATATATAATATATATATATATATATATTATATATATATATATATATATATATATATATATATATATATATATATATATATATATATATATATATATATATATATGGGGCATGGAAAGAAAAATTTAAGTTTCTGCTGGCTAAAGAAATTGTTTTCAGCTTAAAGCCTATGTCTTAAATATGACAATTTCCAATGTTAATTTAATATAAGATTTTTAGATATATATATATATATATATATATATATATATATATATATATATATATATATATATATATATATATATATATATATATATATATATATATATATATATATATATATATATATATATATATATATATATTAACGAAGTTTAGTTTGCTATAGGGGGATCGAACCCGGAACCTATAGCACAAAAGCATAGAGTTTTACCACAACGCTACTGGCGGCTCAAAAGAGAAATCCAGAGGAGGATTATGAATAATAAATAACCTCCAAAGACTTATCCCGACTGCACTTGAGCGTGAGGCAACATGACCGGGCTCGGCCCCCTCCCCTTTTCCTCTCGCAAACTAAATGGTTAAGATAATAATTACAGTCTGCTAACACTCTCGCAAACTAAATGGTTAAGGTAATAATTACAGTCTGCTAATACTCTCGCAAACTAAATATTCATTAAACATCAAACTTTAAAGTTGGCGAGAGTGTTAGCAGACTTTAATTATTACCTTATCTGTTTAATTTGCGAGAAGAAAGGGGGGGGGTGGCGCCCGAGCCATGTCATGTTGCCTCACGCTCAAGCACAGTCGGGAGAAGTCGTCTGGCAGTTGTTCTTGTGAATTATTATTCATAAGCCTCCTCTTTGGATTTCTCTTTTGAACAGCCAGTAACGTCGAGGTAAAACTCTGCTTTAGTGCTATTGGGGTCGGATTCAATTCTCCAATAGCAAACTTTAAACTTTGATATTTAATGAATATTTAGTCTGCAAGAGTGTTAGCAAACTTTATCATTATATATATATATATATATATATATATATATATATATATATATATATATATATATATATATATATATATATATATATATATATATATATATATATATATATATATGGGGCATGGTAGGAAAATTTAGGTTCACGCTGACTAAGGAATTATTTTTTAAGCTTAATAAGCCTATGTTTTAAATATGACAATTTCCAAAGTTAATAACTTAATATAAGACATTGAGGTAGAATTCTAATTTTTTAGCTATTATAAAACATGTCCATTATCAGGACTATAATAGGACTTTATAAATAAAAGCTACATAATGTTAACTTACTTGCCCAAATAATGCTCCCTCTGGTCCGGGTTCAGTCTTATGATGCTTGGCATCAATACACCAGTTCATTAACTGTTGTTTATCTCTTGTTTGCTGAGATGCAACAAAACCAGTTAGGTACAAAGTTAATAAGATTACTTTCATTATTATTATAATCTATATATATATATATATATATATATATATATATATATATATATATATATATATATATATATATATATATATATATATATATATATATATATATATATATATATATATATATATATATATATATATATATATATATATATATATATATATATATATATATATATATATATATATATATATATATTATATTATATATATATAATGCATACAACACAATTTTACTGAAGATACTAAATATTTCAGATAATTAAAAATATAAACCCTTACACTAGATAATTTTTATGCACTAGTAGATTACAATAGCTTATTTTGGGTTCTTTTACACAAATTCGTCACAGTTCCAATTTTATTAAAATTAAACCAATGATCTTATTTTCCCTGTACTTTGAGGGTGGATTTTGCAAATATTTCATAAAATTAAGGCAAAATAATAAACCTTCATTTTAACTTTAAACAATGATTACTGAAGTTTATCCCTTTAATTATTATGGGTATGTTGCCTTAAGATCTTCAAAATATATGGAAATGAATTTTGAACTTTTGAGCTAAAGTTTATAGTAGTGTTGAATATGGACTGACTCCAGCCAGCTAAAAATCAGGGAAAACCGAGGTTTGCCTGCCGGAGTTAAAATGGCAAATTATACTTTTTAATGGTGGATTAAATCAAACAAAATATAAGAAAATTATGATTTTTCTTCTTGTTTTTCAATATTTTCTTTTTCTTTTCTGTTTCTTTTAACCACTCCTCTTCTGCTAGTGAATGTCCATCTTTGTGTTTTGATTTTAAATGCCCCCATAAAGATTGGGTTGAAAAATTTTTACTTGGGCACCTGGAGGACCTTTTTTAATTTCCTGGCCGCAGATGTTACATTTAGCTTTTTCAAGCCTATCCTGAACACATACTGCTGAAGCTGATCTTTTAGCCATAGTGACAAAGTATACACAAAATAATAATTTTGAAATAATGTAGCTAAATGATACAAGTTGGATATACAGCAATAAAATAGCAATGATATGTATAAATACAGGTTATATTGATAATTTTATATCTTACATTTTTTCAAACTTTAACTTAGGTTCTTATCTAAGTAAACCTGTTGAATCACTATTGTGAATCAAAAAAAAAAAAAAAATTTTTTTTTTTTTTTTTTTTTTTTTTTTTTTTTTTTTTTTTTTTTTTTGGAGAAAATGCATATAATCATTAATTTAAGTGAATGTTGACTATACTCCTTTCTTATAATTAAATAAATCTTAATTAAAATTATACCTAATTTTCTTAACCTAAAATTTCAGTGCTTTTTACCTCTTTACAACTTTTAGGCAACACCAGCCAGAACCCAGGCCCCAGCCCCAGCCAGTCCGTAGTGCTGAATGTTGTTAGTTAAAAGGGAAAGTTTGGAACAAGATTATTCAATCTTTTGAAGTGTTTAAAGTTCTAAAACCTGCTATTGTATTGCAGTACTTTACTAGTGTATCTCTTCAATAAATGGTAGTTAGACTTATCAAAATGTTTATGATATGATAGTCTAAATAAGAATTTGAGAAATACAATAATTTTTAACTATATTTTGACACAGCATAATGTAAGGAGTTTATAAACTTAGGCTCATTATTTTTAAAGCATACACATTAACAAAGAAATTTCCAAATCTCTACAGAGCCTGTTTCTGAAATCATAAAATGATTGTTTTTGCAAATGATGGTGTCAGAAGCCATGAGCTAAGTGAAAAGAAGCTAGTTTTGAGGAAATGAGGTTTCGAGTTAAAATGCCCTAGCACTCCCAATTGTCTTTTTGATGAGTTACTCACCAAATTGAAGCACCATACAGAGGCAAACTTGTATCCCTTGGCCAGCAAAATTTTACATATATAAGCTAATAGTTATCCTTTTTGACACTTAATTTATCAAAAATGTTACTTGTACCCCTTGGTTTCTGATCCCTCAAATAATTGAATGATTCTAATATTATATATATATATATATATATATATATATATATATATATATATATATATATATATATATATATATATATATATATATATATATATATATATATATATATATATATATATATATATATATATATATATATATATATATATATATATATATATATATTTGAAAGAAGGCTATGGAACAAATTGTTTGCAAGCTATAGCTCCCTTTTACAGTTGCCGAGCTTCAGCTCCTTTATTCCCACTTACAATTATAAAGTATGAAAACACTAATTTTTTTTTTTTTTTTTTTTTTTGGGTGGTGGTGGTGTGGTAGTGGGGGAGAGGGCTCCAACTCCATCCTTCAAAAAAAAAAAAAAAAATTTTCTGACCACTCAAAACCTTGAACCTTCAGCTCTGTAGTCCTGCTTGAAATTGTTCATCACCTATTAAGTAATATTAACTTTCCAGAATAAAATTGTAAATTTGTAATACAACAATAATGAAACAGTATAAAAAATACTCTATATGTACTGCAAATTTTTTTTTAAAAATTTACATATTCATTTGTACTTTGTACAAAATTTAATAGATAAAAGTATAATAATTTTTAATAAGTAATATAATGTTATTTTAATATTTTGCCATTTCTAAATCTTGATACCATTAAGTTTAATTAAAAATTTCTACTCAAAAATGATTAAAATATAAGCAACTTTCAACTATCTTCAAGAGCAAATATCTTTCAATGATTTTAAAGAGTGGTTGAAGAACAGAAGGTAGTGTGTGTGTGTTACTAAATGGAAATAAGTCATTATGGGAAACAGTGCAGAGTGGGGTACCATAGGGTTCTGTGCTGGAACAACTATTGTTCCTCATATATATAAATGATTTAGACAAAAGTCTTAAATGTAGGGTTTCTAATTTGCAAATGATACAATAGGTATTTAATAAAGAATAATAATGAATGTATAAAGCTTCAAGGTGATCTAAATAGACTCCTTGGATGGGCAGATAAGTGGCAAATGAATTTTAATAGCAAAAAATGTAAAGTTCTTCAAGTAGATTACTCAAATGAAAGATTTAATTATGATATAAATGGGGATTGGTTTGAGACTGTGGATCAAGAAAAATATTTAGGTGTGATTATTAGCAGTAATCTGAAAGTGGGTGATCAGTGTTTGGAAGCAAAGAATAGAGATAAGATATTAGGCATAATAAATCACAAAGTTTACAAGAGCAAAGAGGTTATAAGCAAGCTATATAATAGCTATGTTAGGCCAGCATTAGAGTACTGTGGACAAGTTTGAGCTCCTCATTTAAGAATAGACAGATATGCTGGAGAGTATAGCAACAAGAAAGATTTCTGGCTTTGAGTGCAAGAGCTATGAGGATAGGTTGAAGGAGCTGGGAATGTTCTTGGCTGAAAGGAAATTTCTCAGAGGGGATATGTTAAGTTTACAAAATATTTGCATCCGACAGTAATACAGATTGAAAAATACTTTATAGTGGCCCATGTAAGAGAAACTAGAGGACATAAGAAAATTAAAAAGAAGTCATGCCATCTCTATCTAAGAAAATACTCTTTCCATAATAGGGTTGTTAATTTTCAAAATCACTTGCCATAGGAGATTGTTGACTGACTCTCTTGCAACATTCAAGAGGGGGGATAGATAGATATATGGATGGTTTAGGTGTCGTACAGTATAACTTGACAGCCAAATTGGCTGGTAAATATGAATTTTTAGACCAGCTTGTGACTAAGCTTATGAATTTTAGACCAGCTTGTGACTAAGCCTAACTGAAAGTTTTGTAGTGGGTTCATTGGTTCATTGCATGTTCCATGTGTAATTAGTTATATAATGTCATTAGTTAGTACTAAATATAAGTAGGGGATTAGTTTTATTATCTTACTTTGCATGAACGAAATGATAACTAGGGTTAGGATCCTAGTCTTTGTTGCATGTAAAGGGTGGTTAAATTTTAAGGGCCGATGTTGATTTTGAATACAACACAAATTACTTTACATTGTGTATCTTTCCATGGTTCAAATTGAGTAAGTCTGAAATTGAAAAAAGTCAAATGAAATGCAGTAAAAAACTTGACGTTTAGGTGTGGTTCACATTCAACATCGGCCCATACAATTTAACCACCCTATATTAGTATTTTTGACTTGGACAGTCTCGATAGGCCTGTGTGACTCTACTTTTCTAATGTTCTAATGAATCAAGGACCCAGATATAGGAACTCGCCAATTATTGTGGACTGACTTAGCCAAATTCAGCCATACAGCAATATGTAATGTACATGAAATTATATTACCATACCTTTTATTTCTTGCCATTTTAACAAAGTTTGTGCAATAGCCAAGAACTCAAAATATGTGAACTATTTTTGCAGCATAAGTGAGTAGTAAAATTTGTGACTACCGTTTAAAATTAATAATCAATAATTTTAAGAGTAATGACTGGAAAATTACATTAGGTATTGAATTTAGTTAATTTGATTAAATGGATTTGTAAAAGAATATAAACTATATTCAAACTTTATAGTTACATAAAAATAAAGTACTCCAAACTAATGAGGGAAATTGCTCAAGTAACTCTCATGGGCTGAGCCCTTTTCAAGAAAGGTACAAATATAAACCACCTAAGTTCGAGCCTATTGCAAATATCTCAGATGAGTGCAGATGGAGGCTTTAAAGAGAGGAAGATTAAATGCAGCAAGAAAAACAGATGGGAGAATTCCATAAAACAGAGGTGGCTGGAAAGGAAGAGGTATCACAATAGGCAAACCTTGGGTTTACAATATTCAAACAAAACTTAATAAGGAGTTAACTAACTTGTACACTATCTATTCAATTATTTATACTGATATAGGTTATAAATTGACTAAATAAAGTCAATAACTTTTCAAAACAAAAAATACAGAAAACAACCAAGCAAGTTAATTTTACAAATTTAAAAAAAAATTTGCTATAACACCTCAAGTTACCCAGAATAGGGTAATAAGTAAAACTAAAAGTCTTGTTCAACTATTATAGTGCCCTTGAAAAAATGGATCACTGCAAGTATAGGACAAGTTTGAATATATCCAATACAACTTATTCTTGTCTACCATGTTCATGTATACTAGATCAGGGATGGCAAACCTTTTCAATATAGTCTTTAATCCAATTTTGCAACATTGCAAAAAAAAAAAAGATGGTGAAAGAACAATAAATCTCTAAAAAGTACAAACAAATTTACACCAGAAATGGTACATCATATTGCAAAAAAATACAGATTTTAATAATTTGAATTTGAATTTTTTTTTTTTTTTTTTTTTTTTTTTTACAAAATCTTTTGCTGTTCATTGATGTTGTTAAGCAAGCCGAGTAGAAAAAAAATAAGTTCCATTCTTAACAATTACCATTTTCTCTAAGCTTACTAGTAAACAAAAAAAATTACTAAAAACTGTTGGTTTTCAAAAGCATTTTTCAATATGAAAATTAATGAAGAGCTTTCTTATAAATAGCACACACACATCTGATCAAAGATACATATCATTAACCTTAATTTATTTGAATTGGAAATCAAGGCATTTATACTGAAATAAAGATTAGTTGATACCGCTTATCTTAGATTTGCAACGAAAATTCGAAACACTTCATGGTTTAGTAAGTTTACACCAAAATTAAAGAAAAATAATTTTTTTTTTAAAAACCTCCTTATCCAAGTTCTTATTTATTACCTCTGTCACTACGTATATTTATACTGCATTCATTGTTTATTTATACCACACCTTTAATTTATTATGCTGATTATACATACCCGCAGACGATGATATATCATAGTTCATCGATTACCTGGATTGGAGAAAGGGCTCTAAAAATAACTCTTACAACTTCTTCTAACCCTGATCTCTTTACCACATTTTTTTTAAAAAAATTTTTTCTTTAAGTTACTGTTTACATTCAGGAGAACATTGAACCACGGTATATGATTGAACTTCAGTTCAATGTAGTACGACTACAGCAACATCGCACGTCTTGAGAATAAAAACTTACATAACCAGTGACGTAATTATACCACAGTTTATTACTTTGTTGTTAGCTCAAGGACTGTATCACAACCTAATAAAATATTTCCAACCAATTAAAAAAGTACAATTAAAGCTTAACAGTTATAAAAATTTGTATAATTTTAATTTTTTATTTGAT
The DNA here is from genome assembly GCA_009176605.1 of Armadillidium nasatum. NCBI lineage: Eukaryota > Metazoa > Arthropoda > Malacostraca > Isopoda > Armadillidiidae > Armadillidium > Armadillidium nasatum. The sequence goes on along the minus strand of SEYY01022115.1, from coordinate 100,995 downwards.
TGTTACTCAACTTAAAATTAGAGACTGATAGAAGATTGTGTCTCACTTTATGTAGTGCTGTATCGAAAATTTATAAGATTTATAAATTTATGGAATATTTTAACTTCATATCGATATATATAATATATATATATATATATATATATATATATATATATATATATATATATATATATATATAATATATATATATATATATATATATATATATATATATATATATATATATATATATATATATATATATATATATATATATATATATATATATATATATATATACGAGTATATATATATATATATATATATATATATATATATATATATATATATATATATATATATATATATATATATATATATATATATATATATATATATATATATATATATATATATATATATATATATATATATATATATATATATATATATATATATATATATATATATATATATATATATATATATATATATATATATATATATATATATATATATATATATATATATATATATATATATATATATATATATATATATATATATATATATATATATATATATATATATATATATATATATATATATATATATATATATATATATATATATATATATATATATATACTCGTATATATATATATATATATATATATATATATATATATATATATATATATATATATATATATATATATATATATATATATATATATATATATATATATATATATATATATATATATATATATATACTTGGTTCTTTTCGTTGTGTTGCTGCAACATCGCGATTTGAACCAACATATTAAAAAAGGATTTTTGTGCTTTTCTCCCGGTACACTGCTGCAGAGTCGCGGCCGATGGAGATCAGGCCATTCACACCTAAGGGTATCTCCCTTAATTCCAGCGCATGTATTTCATTGTACAATCTGTTTCAGGCGAATCTGATGGTCGTATCCTGAACGCTGAACTGCCCACTGCTGTATCGTTTT
>SEYY01022115.1:52500-95000 GCA_009176605.1 Armadillidium nasatum | reverse complement strand
ATTTAAAAAAAATGTATTTTAAACATCTCTGAAGAAAATAAACACTAATTATATAAAAATATTTTGACCAACATGGATTTCAATTCATTTTGGGATTTCGAAGCTCCAACTCTATTTTACTTTGGGATTTTCGTTTTGGCTAAAATCTTTGATTCATTATTAACCCCTTTTTATATTTAAATATGAAAGTGATACGCTACTTTATCAATACTTTATGATTCAACGTTTATTCTTTCTCCAAGTTTTTTAACTAGTATTCACTTAGTTAATTCTTTTTATTTATTTATATCAGATAAATCTATTTAATAAGTTTAATTTGAAATGAGAAGTTTAGCTTAGAAGGCTTGTATTAAGAGTGGTGAAATCTTAATATATAAAAAAAAGGGTATTTAAATCAGAAATTTCATTTTTATATTGATTTTCATGAAGTACAGAAGGATAAGGACGAGGGTGAATGAAGAGAGTGAAGATTATTCAAACTTAAAGAATGGTGCTTCAGTAGTGTCAATAAATGAGATAAACTGTAAAAATACTTTCTTCTAATAGTGATCCCGAAGTTGGGAGACAAAATTATGAAACCCCTACTCGTAGTTCTTCGAATTTAGTAATACAGAAACGTTCCAATCGAACACTGCTTTACCAGAGATTTGGCTTCCAGTTTAGACTACAAGCTGCAATGCTGTATACTCCAGAAATGAAGCTTTTATGAATTAGAGCAAAACCCTTCAGGATTGTCTTTGAACCTTTTATATGAAATTTCCTTATAATACAAGTGACCTCTTGAAGGAATCCTTCAATCTATGCCCCATTTATTATCCACAGAGATGGTTAATTCATTTCCTATCTAACATCAAACAATTTTGATGAATATCTAGCATATCAAATCTCTACCAATGAGAAGTATAAACGTTTTTAATTTCCAAATTGATCTTTGTAACTGGTGTGGATACAGTAATAAGGAGTAAAATGCGAAGAATGGTACAAATAATGTTCGAAATAGGGTATGTACTCGGATTCAACAAAAACTGATAATTTGATTCATCTTTGTTTTTATCACATTCTCAAAATTTTTAGTTCAAAAAATTTTAAGTTTTGTTTTGAAATTTTATTCCTGAAAAACAATTTTCAAAAGACTCAAACCCTTTGGAATAAACTAATTATTAAAACCTTTTAATTACTGAACCAGGAAGTTCGAGCAGATAACATTATTTGCTTCTGTTAAGAGTAAGCTTCAGAAAAGCAGTCGTTCAATGACTATCTTTAATTGCTACAGCTTACAATCTTGGTTCAGGAAACATTTTTCAAAGAGGCAATTGCATTCAAAGTAATCGCTTGACATGTTTTTTTTTTTATCTTTCTGAAAAAAATAGCTGGACTATCATTTTGTTGCTGAATCGCATCAAGGAAAAAGAGGTGAATAATCTCTGTCCTAAAGTGAAGGTTTTGAAAACCCACCAAAACAAATTCGCATCTTTGAGAATTGTTCAAAGAAAAAAAAATCATCAAAAAATCACTTTAAATCTCTCTCATTTTACAGCACTCAATTTGTCAAACGAATTCCTATGCGTGGTTTCTAAGGAATGGGAATGAAGAGCACATTATTGGACTACTTCTAGGGGTATCAATACAATTCAAGTCATCAATGACTGTGAAGTGAGATAGAACTGCTACCTACGTTAATCAGATTCTTACAAAAGATGAAGAATAGCATCATTCTCTATTTCTCAACATTGAAAATTGGTTGGATAAGCAGGTTACTCCAATGTGTTAAAAACCGTTTCTTTGAGTGAAAAAGATTTTTTTTAATTCGATAATCTAGCGCGAGCGATTTAAAAATTTTAACTATTACCGATATCAACAATTTTAAACCACCCGACACCAAGTACCGATACAATACCTCTAGAATTTACCAATACCAATTTTTTTTTTAACTAATTCATTAAAGTTGAAACACAACTGAAAATATTCAATGACCAAAAACTTTAGATTTTCTACTTTCCGTAATATATAGTTATTTTGAAGTCGCTTGCTAAGCAAAACTATTGAAATATTAAACAAAGAGATATATCGAAATGAATGCGATCCCACAATTCATTTATATATATATATAATATATATATATATATATATATATATATATATATATATATATATATATATATATATATATATATATATATTATATATATATATATATATATATATATATATATATATATATATATATATATATATATATATATATGCAGAAACTTACTTAAAAGAAATCAAGTCTGGTTGTCCACGTGGGGTTTTCGAGTGTCTTAATTTATGTATTTCTCTCGAGGTTCTCCTTAGCATCTTTTGCATCCTTTTATCTTCAGGAGTCTTCACAGGTGTTCCTTTAGTTGCCTAATAAATTACATGTAAAAAGGAAAATTAGCTTTTAAATTCCAACAACTGAAGGGCAATTAAAATTTTTTCTTATATCTCCATTGAGACAAAAGTTTAAAAAAAAAATGCTTACTATAGACAAAACAGCAGGTACAGTAGAAGAGTCTGCTGCCCACGAAGGTAGTTCTGGAGAATTTTTGGCAATTTGTAATTGAGATTTTAGGTTTTTAAGGCTTTCAATTTCTTCCCGTAACTGATTAAGTCTTAATTGCTGCGCAGCAAGATCAAGCTCCAGGTCTAGAGAGGTTCTTGGTCCTTTCAAGCCTGATTTAATTATATTTTTTAATAAATAATTATGAGATCTATTACCTACAGCATAAATTATTTATTTTCAGCGATAATTTTATATTTCACCATTACTTAATACTTATGTATTATATATTGTTAGTAAAAAAGAGACTAAACCAACAATTAATCTTCATAATATTATTATTAAAAGGCTTCTGGAAAACTATAAATATGAATAAATATTAATCAATAGATTAATGCTCAAATTTTACTTTAGTTTTAAAAAAATAAAAAATAATGACAAATTTCTGAAAGAAAATCCTTAGAAATAAATTTCTTTTTTACCTGAAGTCAATGACGGCTTTGAGGCAAATCTAAATGATGCGCTGTGCTGCCGCCCTTTTCGTCTAAGGGACTTTCTTTCAGCTGTTCCCCTTTGGAAGGGAGCTTTTCTATTTAGTGGAACACAGCTATCACTATCACTTCGATTAAGCTATAAAAAAAACATTAAATGAATTAAATTTTAGTACATAGTATAAATTACATTTACACGTATAATTTCCTTTTCATCTAAAAAATTTAAACAAACTTTACAACCACCTTTTGAATCTTGTTTTTTTATCCTTTCTAAAAAAGTTTTATCATTCCCGTACTCTCAACATATTCTGCCCAACTCTGGGCATCATCCCGAGCCTCCATGCTACTGGCATAAAATTTTCACTCCACAACCAATCATGAATATTTTCCGTTACAATTTTAATTTTCCTGTTTTAACATTTCAAACTGACATCCAAATTATATAATAATAATTACCCTGCAAATATAGCTGGTTTTGGAAGCTACAGCAGAAGGTGTAAAGGTCTGAGATCTCTTGATAACAGAGATAGTGGGTCTCAAAGCGGACGATGTCCCTGCAGTAGAGTTGCTTGTTGAAGTTGGCAAGGGTGTAAACATGCATTCAGTATTTGTTTCCTTATCCGCAGTTTCAATAAAAAGATCGCTGGTATCTCCATCAACAGCGGTATCAGACTGAAATTATATTAATTTTTTTAGAAGGAAATATAATTATTGGCAAAGTAGATTATTACTGATAAACTATGTTTGGAACCGAGATAATTCTCACAATAAGAATAAGAAGGTAAGGCAGTCAATGTGTATGAAATAATATTAAATTCAATCATTGGGAAAGATATTTGCTTATCAAAGAATAAAAACGCTTCTTACATTTGCAGATGTAATTATAAAATAAAAATAAAATAATAAAAGAGAAATGGGGTACAAATTCAAAAGAGGGGAAATTAAAACATTGATTGAGCAGTCCTTCCGAATTGGGAAGGAAGGAGGAAATTTACCAATTCGTAAATGTATTGAAACAAATTTTTCAAAATACATAAATATATATAAAAATTAACTACAGTAAATAATATATACAGCTGATAAACAAAGATCTTTGTTTGCAATTCACATATATATATATATATATATATATATATATATATATATATATATATATATATATATATATATATATATATATATATATATATATATATATATATATATTATACTCACAGCATTCTCTAGTGCATTATCTAAAGCAGCTTCTGTGAAATCTTCCTCTATTGGAAGAGGAGAATCTTCCTCACTACCTTCGTCAACTTCGTCTTCTTCCTCTTCTCTTTCATCTTCATCTGAATCGATCACGTGATCATGGTCATCAGAAGACAGAAGAAGATTCAAGCGAAGAACTTCAGGCCCAAGATTACGGGTCAATGTAGAAGTCTGACTTGATATAATTGTAGATTCATCACTGCTTTCCTCCTAATAACAAATAATAATAATAATAATAATAATAAATAATAATAATAATAAATAATAATAATGATATTAATAATAATGATAATAATAATATACCATGATATTGCATGTTACGAACCTTTACGTTAGCATTTGAATTGGAAGTTGATGACCTCAAAGTAGAAGATTTTGAAGACATATCATCTCTTACTTCACGACAAACGGCATCGGGTCGTAAAAGAGCATAATTAAGTATATTGTACCACCTTGTAAGTGGAGTTTCCAAAGCCGAGTCAGCAAGACTTATTTGAACGTACCCCTAAGGAATTATAAACATAAAAGGTTATTCAAATACGCATTTTACACCCCGTTTAATAAATCTGCCAGGAACAAATATTAAGATAGTTTAATAAAAAAAAAAAATCATATAGGCATTTATTGTTAAAATTCGTATTCATTAACGAAAATGTTTAAGTGCAACTTACAATACACTCTTCCTCAGGAATTTCAGAACTATCCCTCACAGACCAAACATTAACTTGGATAGTTTTAGAAGCAAGGCGCCTTGGGGATACCACAAAACTGAAAGTCTCTCCAAAAACTGGTTTCACCAAATCACAGTCAAGATGAGTACAACAAGTAAAAGTTGATGTTCCAGCAGGAAATAACTGTACTTTGATACAACTGTAATGACAAACAATGAAATTAACTTAGATTATTACGTACTCTATATATTATGGGTGAGAACTACAATTATTACTACCACCACTACTACTACTAATAATAATAAAAATAAAAACTTACACTTTGCAATTTTCGTCATAAAATAATGATCCAAGATTTCTTGCTCGTTCAATTTCAACAAATAATAAATTTTTCTCGTTTATTTATATTATATATATATATATATATATATATATATATATATATATATATATATATATATATATATATATATATATATATATATATATATATATATATATATATATATATATATATATATATATATATATATATTATCATAAATACATATTTTTAAATTCAAAACACTGATTCTCATAGTTACCTTAATTTAATTTGAACCTGTGGGGTGTCTAGGCAATCAGGGGAGTTTGATCCTTTAGGACACGCTTCATAAACGCCAGAATCGCCAGCAACTGACTCGTCACTGACAGCAGCTGACATTGTATGAAGCAACCCTGATTCCTCTTCATCTTTTTCCATTTTTAAACTGACTTTTTCTTCGGTTTCATAAGATACAGATTTTTCGAGATCGATCCTATCAACCACTTCTGGAATGAGTCCAAGACCCATGAGCCTTTCTTGAACCATACAAAAATCTGCCTCCTCTAAGTGTGATGGATCCCCTGGAGGAGATAGAGATGATAAAGAACTACGAGGAGAGAGGGATAACATTGACTGAGAGAGAACTTTTTGTGATTCTGAGTCCTCCTGTTCCAATGACCTGAGTTTTTCAGCATACAGCCGATCAGATTCGCTATTTGATCTTAATAGTCTTTCTACCCTTTTATGAAGATCAGAAACCGTACTCATTTGGTCAGAAGACCCTAATTCGACTGACGCCTGGTGCTGAAGTTGATATATTCCTTTATTACTGTAGAGTTCTCCACAATATATGTCACTATTGTAAATATCAGTAAATGACAAACTAGAGAGGGATCCTTTACTGGATGTTGAAAGAGATCCTAAGGATGATGATGAAGATACTGATAAAGTTGACGCAGATAAAGATTTCAACTGCTTTTCTAATGTGACCATTCTACGTAAAGTTTCTCTTAGGCGTTCTAATAATTCTCTTCGTCGATCACGCAACATTAATCTATCTTCAATAGCTTTGTTGTTCATTTCCAAGGCTTGACACAAATCTCCCTCAAGTTGCAGCATTTTTTCTTTCAATTCATAAACCTAAAAAATATATATATATATATATATATATATATATATATATATATATATATATATATATATATATATATATATATATATATATATATATATATATATATATATATATATATATATATATATATATATATATATATATATATGCTTGAAGCCACTGTGGTCGTGGGTTCGAATCTAAATGAACAGACTCTCTGGGAATGAAGCATTTAGAAGCAATTTCTCAATGTTGAATAGATGTTCTGATACGTATATTGGCTGTGTTTTTAGTTCTGTGTAAGTATGAAGATTATAATAATAATACACCTTACCGTAAATTATAAATTAAAATATTATAGATAATTTCCTATAAAATGACAATTCTTAGTGTCTGTTCAAGTAAATGGCTCTTAAGTGCTTTCCAAACCTTAGTTGTTTACTGCATCATATATTTAGCAATGATCAAGGGGCAAAACAATCTTAAGCGTGCCAGTTTGAACTGCTTACTGTGTATGTATGTATGTATGTATATATATTAGTCTCAGTTCTCTGACTACTGGTCTCCTGCATTTTGGCATTTCAATTAGTCTTCTGCTGTGACATTGTACATATAATGCATTCATAAAGACTAACACAGAACTCTGATTTTATAAACATTAATATTTAAGTAACTTTTTCTCTCTGACTTCTTAACTTGTCACACTATATAGGAACTGTTGTAGATGGCAACCACACACTTCTTTAAAACCTATCAATAATGGTAAATTACTTAAAGTTCTGTTCACTTCTCTACTTCTACTTTACATCAATAATATTGCTCTACCTTCATTATTCTTCTTTCGAAAACTACTTCATTTTTACAATTACAGAATTTAATGTTAAGAGGAGAGTCTATGGGAACTAACTTCTGATATTTCTAACTGGAGAAAAACTATCGTATTTTCAATGCTTCTAAAATTCGATTCCTTCATCTAAATAATCTTACACTCTACTATATAATATCTTCAAAAACGAAACAAAACACAAACCTTCCTCTGTTCTTAATATCTTGGTGTTTCCTTTTTTCAAGACCTTTCTTGAAAGGACATTTTCTCCCTAAACAAGTTATTAAAGGCTTAGGAGTCCTGAGGTACATTCCAAACCACTTCACCTCAATTGTCATTTGTCCTTACATAGAATCTGTATTGCATACCTTGACTGTTTCCATTCATACAATTCATTTCACCTTATCAATCTTACAGCTCTCACTGAAGCTTTTCAGTCTCTTACCAGCATTCGAAATATTAAATTTCTCCTTATATTGTCACTTATACGCAATAACGAACAAAATACCAAATTAAGTGTTTTATCACAGCCTATAAACAAAGTTGGATACATAACCAAAGCTTCTCTAGAAAGAGAGTAAACATTTGATACCACTGAAAATAACCCAATAGCAATATTTTTACAAATTAATTTTTCATTCTTGTATTTACCTGAAGTGGATGAGACGATTGATCACAAACTGCTCTATACTCTTTTAAAAGTTGTTCTTTTTCTTGAATCAACAAAAGTCTGTCTCTGTCCGATTCCATTTCCGCAGGTGACAAATGTTCATCCAGAGATGCCAAATCATTTTGCAGTAATTTAATTTGAGATTTGGCTGCATCGTATTCTAGTTTGAGTCTCGTTAATTCTGCTAACTGAGCACCACCCAAAGGCATACCCTGCAAAGATTATTTAAATTAATATCAGTAGGAATTGTGCATTAATAATAATAATAATAATAATAATAATAATAATAATAATAATAATACGCACTTCTCCACAAAAATCAGTCTGGGAAGCAATGCTGTGTTTTTCTAAATTTCCATTTGCCATTCTCGTCACTAAATCGTCTGAGCTATGAACATCAATCCCAGCGAAATCTTCTCCTATTAATGTTAAGGACTGAATCAATTCGGCCTTCTCCTTTTGTCCAGCTCGTAACAACTCCTCAATGCTCAACAGTTCTGTCATTATAGCTTGAGCTTCTTCCAAGGTGTATCCAGAAGTTACATTACTAAATTTTTCTTTGACTCTATAAATATAAATTTTAATTAATATGTTAAATAAGATTAATACTAGCAATGCAAGTAATTAATAAAGGTATAAAACTCTTAAGTTTTGGTAAAAAAAAACCTACTGAGTAAGTGTCTGCATTCCTGCTTGAGTATTTGCAACTTCATGTTTCATTAAATAGAGTTCTCTTGACAATTTTCCCACTCTACTTTTGGCCATAGCTAAATCTATTTTTAAGGCTTCAGGATTGCATTTCCCTGATCCACTACCAGAAGAACACACTAGTGATATATATATATATATATATATATATATATATATATATATATATATATATATATATATATATATATATATATATATATATATATATATATATATATATATATATATATATATATATATATATATATATAAAATAATGATGTAAATACCGGAAAACATTTTTAACAAAATTACTTAAAAATACAATATAATGTTTGTTTTACAAGAACTATTGTCATTGAGTATCTTTCTAAAAAGTTTGTGAAGTCTCTATACGATCTTAACTGTGACTACAAACGGTCATAAGATTATCATATACGTAGTGTGTCATTTCCTTACAATCCCTTATATTAACTTACAACACTTTTGTAAAGTTCTCTGGTATTGTGATTTCAGATCAATCGTCATGTTCGTGAGACAAGTACTTTATCTTTGATATAGTTATTTCACTTTTAAGTTATAGTTTGGCTAAAACAATCTCACAAAATATTTTTGGAAACATCACGAAAGTTTTGACATTTAATTAACAAATTTGTTTTGGACACTTTTAACAAATTTATAACAAAATTTAATGTATATTGTTCTTTCACAGGACTATGTTACAATCAGAGTGGTAACAATACAAACTTCTTGTGGCTTCCATGTATTCCACACTATTTTAAGAACTTTTAGGTCTGTATCTCATTATATTCATTATATATATAATGCAAATATAATGAAAATAGTAACTAATTACCTGATGATTGTGAACCGCATACGGTACTAAAGGTTCGGTTTAAGTGATGAAAATTTTCTTTTGCTAAAGCTAGCCTTTGGGCCTTAACCTGTAAAATGTCTTGTTTTGCAGATAGGTCCTCTTCAGCTGATTGAAGATATTCTGACAGCATCTTTTCTTGTACAGAACGCCACTCAAGTCGAGGGTCTTCAATTTGATTTTCCTCTGAAATATATATATATATATATATATATATATATATATATATATATATATATATATATATATATATATATATATATATATATATATATATAATATATATATATATATATATATTAAAAAAATGGAGAAAAAGGATGACTGACAATGAATAAAATGTCAGATGGAATAGAAAAAAAGACCAAAAAAAACACAAAAAAAATTGTGTGTGCAGCTGATACTACTCCATATTAGTGAGAGAAATGGTGGTGGTGGTAATGATGGCAATAACAATGATTATAATGATTATAATATGATTACTAGATTATAGGCTATACTATTTGATATTTTTCTTTTAATTTGATATATACATTAACCACTGATCATTCACAATTAGAACAGTAACCACTTTATTGATTTTTTTTTTTAAATTTATATCTCGGAGCTAACAATTTTAAATAACATCTGCCACAACATTTATTATATATAACTGCATTTTGACTCTCTAAATTAATATCGGTAAGAGAATCAGAGAATAAAATGTTTAAGGCAATATTCTACATCAAAGCTCAACCATATAAGTATAATCAAATCTTACTAACCCTACAAAATGCTTTACACTCAATAGTTTAATTATATTATAGTTTGATGACATGTTAGAAGGGTATCTCCAAATGAAAAACTTAATCACCAGATCGTTTTGTATAAAAATAATAATTAGATATGCTAAATATCTCAGTATAATCACCTTTCCAGTGCAACACTAAAGATCATTAAAGCATTTATATCCAAGAAGTTCAAATTTGTAAATGTCTGCAATAATGAGAACCAAAGAAAGTACAAAAATAAGTTCTTAGCAATATCTGATGTCAAGAATTTTACCTTGTTTTACATAGAAAAAAACAAAATGCCTTTAAAATTCAATATCAGGTGGTGTCTAACAGCTTGAAGAAGAAAAAAAAATTTATACACAGGATGATTATAGTTTATAGGTAAAAGATATACAACCATATATCGTATGAAATACTTGAAGTGTGTGTGTGCTTTAATTTTAAATTAGAATAGTACTCAAACATTTTATCTCTGCAAGACCATATATTCAATTTCTCTACCCTCTTTATTTTTCTTATACTTCCTTTAGGTTACTGATAGTACTATTTTAAAGTTATGGTAACTGATCTTAAAAATAAAGTAACTGGTACTATTAATAATCTGGTTAATAAGATCCTTTATTAAAAAACTTGAGAAAATCTAGCAAAACCTTAAATACCATCCAAAACTTTACTACTAACCATAGATTAAATATTCTTAAGAAAAACTATTAACTTCATATTTTCACTTACTATTAATGTGGTTGATGTAGTAGACACCAATTTGCGGGTCAACACATTCTTCCCATCCATAGGGCAATTCATGGCCAACGCAATCAGCAAAAGTTTGAGCTTTGGTGTAACTGAAAATACATATAAATCATAAATTAATTTTAAAATAATCTACAAAACACATTTTAATTGAACAATTCAAATATTTCAAAGTTTTTGAAGCTGTAAATTATTTTTTGAACATGCTACATAACAAATAATTTCCAATAATCAAACTCCAGATAACCAAAAGAAAAACTGTTGAAATTTATTATAAATTTACAATACACAATGGAATCTCGCAACTCGAGCTTAATTCATTCCAAAACTCTGTTCAAATTACAGCATATTTTCCTATTGAAATACAGATTAAATCAATTAATCCGTTCCTGAATCATCCAAAATCATATTTTTCAAATATTTCTTTTACATTGAAAGGCATCTGAGTTCACTATAATGTTGTAAATGTTAATATTATTAATAAATTATAATTAAATACATTCACATATAAAAATAACATATAAACAGAATTAAGCATAATGAAAAATATGTGTATACATAATTATATTAAGTTAAACAATTCACTTAAACACTATAGATATCTAAGCATGACTGAGGTTCTAATCTCTGCCCTTGTTAAAACATGACAAAAAATTTTTTAAACTGCATGTCTAATTAGTTTGAATTACAAGTTTTGGTTGAATTACAAGGCAAAAAATGCTGAAAATTTCTGTTCAAATTACAAGCAGTTAGAGTTAATGGGTATATATATATATATATATATATATATATATATATATATATATATATATATATATATATATATATATATATATATATATATATATATATATATATATATATATATATATATATATATTTTTTTTTTTTTTTTTTTTTTTTTTTTTTTTTTTTTTCTGCAATGGAATTATGAAGTTTTTTTGACAATTACAATTAGTTAAATCTGACAATGATGATGAAATTGAAAGTATATTTTAAAAATTTCTATTATTTTAATAAATTTAACTCTATAATGGGGAAGAATTAATTGTTTTTTTTTTTATTTTTTATTCAAATATGTAAACATATGTAATTTTAATTTATAATATAATATTTATAATATAATATAGGGGTGCCCCCCTCTCTCTCTTGGCCCCAGATATGAGCTTAAAGGTAAAGTACTGATCATAAGTTAATAAAATTTGCTACAAATAAAGCATGGTATGTGAGAAGCGAAGTAGAATTATGAGAGGTCGAGCCACTTGTCACAGGTCCCACTTCATCATGTATGAAATTGTGTCCTTCTTTAAAAATCGGGTTATTTTCAAGGGACTTTGACAGCAACCTCCCCTTATATGAAAAAGTATTTTATTTGAAGTCATGCCTTGACGCTAACAGATATCACTTCCAACACTTGTTGTAACGCTGGCACGATTCTCACTCACTAAGGTTGGTTCATTGTAAATTTGATTAATTTATTACTTGTATTTTGATATCTATAAGTGCATATCTGGGGCTGTGAGCAAGTGGGACATCCTGTAGTATCTTCAGAACATTAATTTTAAAAACTTAAATATGTGAGAAAATGAACAGATATGCAAAATTCAAGTACTTTAAATTTAGAGCTCTAACATGCAGAAACAATCTATTCTCCAATTTCTGGGGTAATAATAACTGCCAAGTAAATCAACAGGCTACTCTTTAAGATTCCTCACCCACTGTAAAACCATTGAGTAAATGGTTATACATGAGTTACAGAATTTTTCCTAATAAAAATTTAAACATTTAGTGAACATATCAGTAAGTAAATAACAAATTTCATATTACAGTAAATCAAAAAGTATCCTATACTCATCATTTTCATAAATTTATACAGTAAATGTTAAGTTGTCCAAATATTTGATATACTGAAGCACTGATATATCTTTATACTTATATAATTTATATATTTAATACTTAATGGATGCAAATACCATCTGAATATACAAATGTATAACACATGAACATATATCTACAGGTGGTAAACCACCTGTACCTCCAACCCATGAGCGGAGATGATTAAATTTTTTTAATGAATTATTTTTAAACGATAGCAGTATTGATAAATTAATACAAATATTGATATTTGAAATTGAAAATTCAATATCAAAAGTTCCAACATAAATTCTGAGATTGAAGACTAATGGCCCAGATGGTATTCCTCTCAGTGTCCTGAGGGAGTATGCATCTTAGCTGTCCATTGTCCTTGCTCAACTCTACTTTCTATGCATCAATACTAATAGTTTTCCTCAATTCTGGAAGCACATTTGTTGAGTTGATCCCAAAGAGAGGTAGCCACTCTGATCCTTCCAACTACCTTCCTATAGACTTCACTTTTGTTCAAAATCTTTGAAACTCATTTCCTGGATAATCTAGTCTTATTCCCTTCCTTCTTATCATCAGTATGGCTTTTGATGATTGAGGTCAACTGGTGATATACTTTTATGTCTTCTGTCATTACAGACTATAGGGAGTCTTGAGTGGAAGCACTTAAAGATATTCAAAGCTTTTGACAAGGTATGGTACAAGTCACTAATCCCTAAATTCCCTTCTTTTCATTTCCCTGTCTCTCTTTGCTACTCATATCTAGTATTCTCTCAGATCATATCATATACGAACTTGTTGATGGAAGTGACCTCTTCCTCTTTTCCTTTCCAACATTATTCTTACATTGAATCAATGAACGATCTTCTCAGATGCAATTTCAACTCTGCTTGTTCTTTTGCCTATGACTCAATTCTCCATTCTTACTCTCATTTCAAATCTGCTCCCTCTTTTGCATCAAGAGTTGCTTCTCAATCTCATCTTTCTTATTCTATTCTTGCTGATCTGGATGTGATTTCCAGGTGGGGTTACCTCAACCTTATAAAACTGGGAGTTCTGTTCAAGTTGTGGAAATTTTTTTAATTTTTCAAACAGCTACTCCACTTATATATGGGACTTATCCACCCTTATATGGTGTACAGATCTCATATTTGGGGGAGCTCCAGTTCCACCTTTCTTTTGGATAGGGTCAAGTCTTAGGCTAAAAGACAAATAAACTGTTTCCAACTTTCAAACTCTCTTGACACTCTTTCTCTGTAAGGTAACATTAACACACTATCTCTATTCTATAGGTACTACAACAGCAAATGCTCATTTGAAGTGACCACTCATATACCTTCATCTTCATGACAACTTCATAGTACAAGGGGTACCATGCTTTCACAATAATTTTATATGAATATTGGAAACTCCAAGCTTGTTGTTTGTAGTACCTCCTTCTCTCCATTCGCCTCTTTTCTGTGGAACTCCCTTCTTCACCTTTAGCATTTAATCTTCTCTTTAAGGCCTAATAGGGCTCACCTGAGAGATCTGCAGAAGGCTTGGGCGGGTTTCCTTTTATTTTAAATTTGTTCCCCTCCTTGATAGGGCTCTGCTACTGAGTGGTAGAAAAGTTTTTTTTTTTTAAAAAAAGGAAAAAACATTTACCCGTTCCATTTTGTTTATATCTATCCTAAAATTAGCAAAACAAAATATAATAATAATAATAAAAATAATAATATAATAAATTATGATTTATCCAAATTCAAAAAGTTTTTTGAGAAATCAAAGATATGAGTATCAGATATATATATACATTGTTTTGTTTCTTCAGGACAACTAATAATTATTTGGATTTTTACTTTTAAAATTTAACTTGTACTTAAAAGTATTTGATTTTAGGCAAGTACATTAGGTCAAATAGAAATACAAGTACTTTTGATTTTTGAAACCTCAAGTACAAATACTCAAAAACTTTTACTTAGACCCAAGCCTATATATATATATATATATATATATATATATATATATATATATATATATATATATATATATATATATATATATATATATATTATAATATATATATATAAATATATATTATATATATATATATATTAATAATATATTATATAATAATAAATAATATAATAAAAAAATAATAAAAAAAAAAAAAAAAAAAAAAAAAAATAAAAAATAAAATATATAATATATATATATATATATATATATATATATATATATATATATATATATATATATATATATATATATATTATATATAATATATATAATAATATATAATAAAATTTATAATATATATATATATATATATATATATATATATATATATATATTATATATATATATATATATATATATATATATATATATATATATATATATATATATATATATATATATATATATATATATATATATAATATATAATTAAAATATCAAATTATAAAAATAACTATATATATATATATATATATATATATATATATATATATATATATATATATATATATATATATATATATATATATATAATATATATATATATATATATATATATATATATATTATATATATATATTATATATATATATATATATATATATATATATATATATATATATATATATATATATATATATATATATATATATATATATATATATATATATATATATATATATATATATATATATATATATATATATATATATATATATATATATATATATATATATATATATATATATATATATATATATAATATATAATATCGCGATAATAAAATCACAAAGAAAGGATAAGTTTGGCATCTTTTTTTTTCTTTTTTTTAAACACGGAAACACTTCAGAACTAGAAATCTGCAACTTGGCCTGTCTGTCTGTTCGTAAAGAGCAATCTTGCATAGTTTGAATTCCTCAATAGGTTTCCAGATACTTTATATTTGACATCGAAAAAAGTCAAAATTTTATGAATAATACGTGAAATTTTCTATTATATAAAGAAAATATATGTAAATTTTGAAAAAAATAATAAAATATGTTTATTAACACTTCAAATTATCGAATTATTTAAAAAAAGAAAAGGAATATAACCAATGGAATGCGAGAACCGACGTACGAACAAACTTCATCGAGCAAGGTCCTCAACGGCTTGCCCTATTTAAAGGCCAAATTTATTACAATAAAATGATTATAAACACTTTGTAATACCTTTTAAATGCTAATAATAATTTATAACACTATTTTAACATCCACATTAAACATAATTTCAACTTTAAAAATTTTAAAACGGTTTGCAAGTGAATTTTAGCGGCCACATTCCAGTGGCTAACAATGGAATATGATAAGTTTACCTATCACGGGGGTCAATCCAGGTCGTTTTCTTGCTATGGTGGTCAATAAAGTAAACTTTTCCGTCGTAATCACGTCCAACTTCCCATCCACTAGGTAAAGGTAATTCTCCATTTCGTCTTCTAGGCATGATTTAATTAAAAACACAGAAAGAATCACATCACATCCTCCCACCATCCTCCATTTTTGATACTAACATTAGCGTCACGAAGACATCGGCGAATCAAAAATTGGCATGCTTTAAAACTCCAATGAGGTTCCAGTATTGCATTTTATGACGTAAAAGAAATTTTATGACGTCACAAATATTTAACAAATTTGTAACCTACGTTGTCGGTAGAGATAATAATAATTTCTTCATTCATTACTAAAGATATTTAAATAATATATATATATATATATATATATATATATATATATATATATATATATATATATATATATATATATATATATATATATATATATATATATATATATATATATATATATATATATATATATATATATATATATATATATATATATATATATATATTATTTAAATATCTTTACTTTTCCTATTTTCATTTATATGAACACAAAGTTCAGTAAACCATCCTATCATTTCTAAACCATGTGAAAAAATCCGTTTAATTAAATATGCAATAAACTGGTGAGGTAGTGTATACCTGAGAAGAACAGACATCGCCGAGTCTTTCTGGCGATCGTAACCGATAACAATTAAGAACAATTATTATTATTATTATTATTATTATTATTATTATTATTATTATTATTATTATTATTATTATTATTATTAGTAGTAGTAGTAGTAGTAGTAGTACTTTAAAAAAATAGTTTTATTGATAGCGATAAAATTTTTTCCTCATTTCCATCTCTTCATACTTAAAAATTTTATTGGGTGGGGTGGGGGTCTCTTTCAAATAAAATTGAACACAGGACCCTGAGTTCTCAGTGAGTGCAGAACCCTCTTAAACTGAATAAAATATGTCAACCTTTCTGTGCTTTAAAGGTGATTGCTATTCAGAATTTTTGAATTACCAAAAAACAAATAAAACTTCAAACTTAATTACAAAAATTACTTGATTATTCTCAACTAAAACACGTTTTAGCTTTTAGATACGAGGAAAAATACATTTTTTGGGGGGGAATTTTAGAATAAAGATGAAATATTTATTGAGAAAGTCACTACTGATAAAATAAAATTATAAGTAACATGATCCTTCCAAGAAAGATTACATCTTCGAAAGCAAACAAGTCAAACTTTCGTCTGGTCTTAATATTCTCGGTGTTACTTTTTCTCGTGATCTTTCCTGTAAATATCACATAACTTCTCTTCCTAGACAAGCTTCTAAGAGGTTGGGTGTTCTGAGGCGCCTTCGGAGTTTCTTCGTGCCACCTCAGTTGCTTGTTTATACATTGGAACCGCCATGGAATTATACATGTTTTGATACCAAAATATAATTGGTACTGGTATTGGTGTGCCTTATTATCTGAGTGGTTTGAAAATAATAAAGTATCTTAATTAATATTTTCTGATATATTAAATAAATATTGTTGGTTGTTGCAGTGAGTTTGATTGCCTTGTAATTCTTATGTATAGGGTAATCATAGTGGAAGCTGAATCTTGAACTAGGTCACCTTGAGTAAAAAGTACAATTCCAACACCTCACAGCTTCCCATATATATATATATATATATATATATATATATATATATATATATATATATATATATATATATATATATATATATATATATATATATATATATATATATATATATATATATATATATATATATATATATATATATATATATATATATATATATATATATATATATATATATATATATATATATATATATATATATATATATATATATATATATATATATATATATATATATATATATATATATATATATATATATATATATATATATATATATATATATATATATATATATATATATATATATATATATATATATATATATAAGGGGTGTTGATCGCCCTTGTATAAAGTACGTTTTGCACATCTGGGGTTTAGTTCTACTTAAATAGATTGAAAAAGGTGGTGTCTAGAGTTTTTCTTCTTATCAACTGTTTCGTTCTCATTAACTCTCTCCAATCTTTTCCTGCCCTTCTAATTTGCGTCACTCTATACTATCGCTATTACAACAGACACTGCTGCAGTTCTGAACTCTCACAGTCTCATACCTCCTCCAATGAGAAGGGCTCTTGCGACACGACTTTCTACACAGTCTCATCCTTTCTTTGTCCAACTCTCTGACCCCAGACTTAACCTCTATTCTCAATCTTACATGTACTGACAGGTAAAGTCTGGAACACACTCCCTTCATCTATATATATATATATATATATATATATATATATATATATATATATATATATATATATATATATATATATATATATATATATATATATATATATATATATATATATATATATATATATATATATATATATATATATATATATATATATATATTATATATATATATATATATATATATATATATATATACCTCTGATGGGTAAATGCCAGAATCATACCAAGCATCATTAGAGTTGGAAGATCCTAGGAATAAATTAAGGGCCAACATCCCGATATAAGACACCGAAGATGTGCAAGTCAAAAGAAGTTTGGAAAGTAGAGGAAGGGTGTGTGTTCCAGACTCTACCAGTAGAATATACATAGGGGTTAAATCTGAGGTTAGAGAGTTGGACAATGAAAGGATGAAACTGTGTAGAAAGACATTTCGCACGAGCCATTTTCAAAGCATTTCAGAATGAGAGTGTAGAGCTCAGAAGTACAGTGTTTTTAATGGCAATATTATAGAGTGACGGAACAATTTGACAGGCAGAAAGAGATTGGAGACTTTTAGCGAGAGCAAAACCAAACTTAAATTTTTCAAAGGGAGATTAGTATGAGTGGAGCCACTCCAAATGCGTGAGGTGTAACTCATACAGGGGCGAACAGCACATAAAAAGAACAAGCAACTGGAGTGGTGTAAAGAAATTCGGAAGGAGCCCTAGAGCATCCAACATTTAAGAATCATGTTAAGAAAGAAAAGAAATGTGATCCTTTCAAGAAAGATCATGAGCAAATAAAACTTTGAGAATTTTAAGGACATTCAAATTTTTGATTTGTGTTTTCGAAGATGCAATAGTTTTGTGGTAGGTTCTGTCGAGTAGAAAAATGGAGAAAAGGAGTTTTTAAAGCACTGAAAAAATCTTGTTTTCTCTGCTCCTATTAACAATACGAGAAAGTTCAGAGGTTATCTTCTATAAGACCTCACTCTTAGTTGATGTTAGATGGGATGCTTTTCAAAATGAAAGGAATAACGAAAGATGGAGTCACCAACACATGAGTCGATAGGTAATGAAGTACTAGATAGAAGGTCATTAATGAAAAGTAGAAAAAAAGGTGGGGTAGGACAAATCCCTGAGAGACACAACTATTAACAGACTTAAGGAATGAACTGTTTCCGTCTAAAATATCAGGTATAAGAAGGGAATCAGTGAAAAGGATAGCTTCCGAAAGAGGAAAGTTTAGAAATTAAAGCTTCATGCCAGACTTTATCGAAGGTTTTCGATATATTTAGAGTCACAGTAAAAGATTCAAGGAAATGACGAAGCGTGGAGGATCAAGAATCAGAGAGAAAGAAAAAATAGATCTCCAGTAGTTTCTTACGAAAGCCATACTGGCGATCAGAGAAAAGATTAGAAAAATGAAAAAGTTTTCAAATCTTCATTCTAACTTTCGTAAACTTTGAAAATAACAGAGGTTAAAGAAATTGGATTATAGTTAGATATGGTTGAGAGGGTTCCCCCTTTTTTTGCACAGTCTGAATGATTGTACGTTTCAAGCAAGAATGGAAGATCGAAGCAGAAAAAAGACGAAATGGCTTACCAAAGCAGAGTGCAAGCTCAGAAGAACAAGTTTTGAGATTTACAAGAGGGAGAACAGTACGCCTTCTTAGTGTGAAACTCAGAGAGAAAGCAAAAATGAAGTCTTTAGAGGAATTTACAATATTCGACATAAATGAATTAAACCAAAGATGGAACGTATGCCTCCATATCAGAGAGAGAGAGAGAGAATCCCTTCCGAGGAACCTCTCACTAGGAAGCAATAATTATTCCGCAGGAAATCGAAGAAGTACATCCACAAATTAAGCCAGTTCTCGGCACTGAAATTCCACAACGTTTGCTCGCAATAGGAAGGGATTTTTCTTGAGGAAGACTTATTGAGATAGATGAAGATACAGAGATAAGATGGTGATTAGAAGCACCTAAAGGTTGACAGAGTTTAACAGTATAAGGTGAAATATTATAAGCTAAGAAAAAGTCTAGAATGTTAAGTAAATATTCAAGGTGATCAAGGATACGAACAAATTGGATTTTGGATCAAGAAATGGAAGAAAAGTTCACTGGCTTTATCGTGAGAACTAGAAGAAAGTCACTAGTGGTGGTGAACACTGAAATCACCTAAAATAATGATTTAAGAGAAAGAAGAAGAGGAAAGAGTGTCCTTTATTTTGAAGTTTAAAGTCAAAGAATTTAGAACAATCAGTAGAATTAGGAGATAAATAAACAGAACTAATGAATTTAGTCATAGAATGACAAGAGGACCTAATTCAACAATAGGGAAAATTCAGAAGACTCCAAATTAGAGTCACGAAAACAAAAACTACCTTCCTCACGTATGCACAACAAACATCTCTGGCTGAAAATCAAGTATGGAAACAGTAAGAGGAAACTAAGAAGGGATTGTTCTCAGAACGATCAAGCTCCTAGATTTTAGTTAAAAATAAGAGGTGAATTCTAGAAGAAGGATGGTGGTATTCATGAAAGTGTAAGTTAGAATAAAGAATGAGAATTTTGCAGAAATTAATGAAAAAAAAGAAGACAGTGCACCAGAGCAAGTTGGCCGAGAAGTCACCGAATTTCAAAGAATCCCATGATGTGAGAGGTGGATGTGGGCTGTTGTTTGGATGCCGCCCCTCCAGGGATTTCCAAAGTAGCTTTGCGTTTCGGCTTTTGTCCCTTTTTAAGATAATGTTAGAGTATGTGCTTGTAAATCTGTGGAGGACATGTGAAAAAAGGAGGAGGGTGGTGGAAATGTGAGGCACTACGATGTAAATCGAGGACGCATGAGAAACTCTTTGGAAAGTTGAAATGTTAAAAGGACAAATCAAAGAACAATAGAGTGCATTGAAAAGCACTTGTGAAACCTAGCACACCGTGGGTAATGTTCAATGGGGGAGTATGTACTTACGCCGCTCTGGAAGACGCAATCTCCTTCCCTATATACTAATATATATACTAATATATATACTATATATATATATATATATATATATATATATATATATATATATATATATATATATATATATATATATATATATATATATATATATATATATATATATATATATATATATATATATATATATATATATATTGTGGGAGTCTATGTGTTATATCATTTATTTTTTATTTAAAATTTATTTACTCTGAAACCTTTATTTTTTTCATTTTTTTTCCAAATAATCAGGAAACCCTTTTTGCCGCAGTAGCCCCTGTCACCCTAGTTACGTTCCCGTCATTATATTACCTTTTTATCTCCGTATCTTGTCCTGTCTCTTAAAGTCTTCCGCAAGAACGATCCCACCTTCGGTGAGGAGACATTCCCGGCATTTCAGTGCCACTAACTGGTTTGACTTACGGTTTTACTTTTCTGATTTAACTGAGGTGATTCTCACTAACATGGAGGTGTACATTCCATATTCTTTCCTTTCTACTAAACCTAACAAACCTTGGTTTAACTCTGCTTGTTCTCATGCTATCCGCTGTAAAGAAGCTGCCTTCAGGGACTACCGTCGTCTTTAAATTCCAGAAACTCAATCAACTTATACATCATCCCGAAATCGTGCAAAATCAATTCTCCGTAACACCAAAAACTCATTTCTCAGATTAAATTGCAATAATCTTTCTGGTTTCTTTTCCTCTCGCCCTTTCTGACATTTTGCGAAAAATGTCAACTCTAACTTAGATTCTTCCTCTTTCCTTCCTTTAGCATCTTCTGACGATACAACTGCCGTTTTGCCTTCCTCTAAAGCTAAACTCTTCACTCAAGCTTTTACCTCTAATTTAACCTTAGATGATTACGGAGCTGTTCCTACTCCTTCAGCCCCCTGCAACTCATTTATGATTAAAATAGTAATTTCTTCCAAAGACGTCATTTCTGCTCTCTCTGAGCTTAACATTAAGCATCCCTCCTGTGATTCTCAAAACTTGTGCTTCCGATCTTGCACCCTGCCTTGGTAAGCTATTTCATCTATGTCATTCTACTTCAACCTTCCCTTCTTGCTGGAAACGTGCGCTCATTCAGCCTGTGCCGAAAAAGGGGGACCCCTCTCAACCCTCTAACTATCGTCCTATTTCTTTAACCTCCGTTCTTTCTAAAGTTTTCGAATCTATCCTTAATAAGATCTGGAAACATCTCAGTTCTTCAAATCTTATCTCTGATCGCCTGTATGACTTTCGTAAAACACGCTCTACTGGTGATCTTCTTTCCCTTTTCTCTGACTCTCCGCTTCTATGCATTTCGGTGAATCTTTTGCTGTCGCGCTGGACATTCGAAAGCACATTTGGCACAAAGCTTTGATTTCCAAACTTCCCTCTTTTGGAATCTATCCTTCTTGTTGTGTCCTCCTCTCTGATTTCCTTTCTGAACGTTCTATAACAACTGTTGTAGACGGCCACCATTCATTCTTTAAATCTATTTAGTGGTGTTCTTCAAGGGTATATCCTATCCCCAACACTTTTTCGGTTTTTCTTTAATGTCCTTTTTTTCTGTTTCTCCATCTCCTGTCCACTACTATGCCGATGTGTTCACCCTTCATTACACTTTTCAAATTGAAAGGTGCCCCTCCCAACAGCAGTTAATAGATGCATGGAAGGTAGCTTTGGAGCAACCGATCTCTGTTCTATTTTGTATTTCAAAGAAAACATGGTCTTTTTCAATGCCATCAAAACTCCATTCTTCCATCTTTCTACTCAACACAACCTTCCATACGACTATGATATCTTCTTCGAAAACACACAACTCAAACATTGATCTCTCCTTAATATTCTTGATGTATCTTTTTTCTCATGATCTTTCTTGGAAAGATCACATTATTTCTCTTTCTAAACAAGCTTCTAAGAGGTTGGGTGTTCTGGGGCGCCTTCAGAATTACTTCACGCCCCCCCCAAATGCTTGCTCTTTATAGGGGCATTGTTCTCCCCTGTATGGAGTACGCATCACATATCTGGGGTAGTTCCATACATACAGCTCTTCTCGAAAAGGTAGAGTCTAATGCTTTTGATCTTTTAAACTCTTTTGCTCTTACTAACTCTTTGCAATCTCTTTCTGCTCGTTGAATTGTTGCGTCACTCTCTCTATACTATCGCTTTTACAACGAAAATTGCTCTTTTGAAGGGAAGGACCCAATGTTGAAAACAAAAAAATTGAAAAAATATATAGAAAAAAACTCCATTCCTAACGTTTTTACGACCGACTTAAAGTTTAGTAGAAATTTCTTACAGTTTAAATCTACGGTGAGGACGCCTAAAAAATTTTTTTGGTCTGAAATTTGGTGTGTATATTCGTAAATCTATTGGCTATAAAAACTTCTTACAGGTTTTGATGTGTGCATAACAGAAAACAGTTATATGCCCTTATTGACCAGGTGTGAATTTTTTTTTTTTTCAATTTTAAAAAATTCCCACCTTCAAAAAAATTAAAAAAAAAAAAATAATTCGACGTCTTTGAAAATTGGATATTGTTTAGAAGAGGGATGATCTAAAACTTTTATTTAAATACTTTTAAAAACTATTTGTTTGATTCGAGATACAGCTTCGAAAATGGCCAAAACGAAATCAAATTTTCCAAATTTTGAGAGCTGTATCTCGAATCAAACAATTATTTTAAAAGTCTTTAAATAAAGTTTTGATCTATCCCTTCTCTAAACAAATATCAATTTTTTTTAAGAAATTTTTTTCTCCGGAAGGGTATATATTTTTTTTTTTTTTTTCAAAAAAAAATTTACTTCCTAAAATCTAACACCAACCTGACTATTCCCAAATGTTCTCGGTTAATATTGTAGAAATTGGGCTAAGAATGTACAGGGGATTTTTACTATTTAATCTCTTTTTGAATTTTTAAAAACCGTTAGAAAAAAAAACGTCAGAAATCAAATGTTAATTAATTTAAAAAAATTTCTTGAGAATGGGTCTGCTGAACTCTCACTTCGCTTACCTCCTCCATTGAGAGGATCGACTTTCTACATAGTCTCGTCCATTCTCTGTCCAACAACTCTCCAACCACAAACTTAACCGCTATGCTCAGTCTTACTTGTAAAGTCTGGAACACACTCCTTTTATCTGTTTTCCCAACTTCCTTTGACTAGCAAACTTTTAAAAGCTGTGTATCGAGTCACTTCGGCCATTAGCGACCAGATTTCTGACATTTCCCCAACTCTGGTGGAAATAAGTAGTCTTCTGACCCTTGCCCATCAGATATATATATATATATATATATATATATATATATATATATATATATATATATATATATATATATATATATATATATATATATATATATATATATATATATATATATATATAAGATCAGGACAAGACCTGGGCCCCACATATATGTTGTAAACCATACTACAATGGACTAACTGCATGGCTTTAAGGTAGGGGAGTAACATTCAACGTTGCTGTACCAATAGTCTGGAGAGAGCCACGAAGCCATGCAGATAATTGCTATTTTTGCCTAACATATATAGCTGATTTCAATGTTTCTGATAGAAAATGATTAAATACCCCCAACCTTCCCTCAGCCTTAAGATCTATTTCCCACTCATATGATCTTCCTGTCCCTACACCCCCAGCAAATAAGGATATTCTTACTTCATCAGATGAAGAAATACCTACAGGGAAAGATTCTGTCAGTTCAATCTCTTCTGAAAGCAATGTCTCTGTTATTTTAAAGAGCAAGTTGTTATGATCCACACTGGATCACACAGGAAGATTTGAATAGCCTTACTCGTGATTTGTATTTATCTAATTAATAGTAGAGCTCCTGGTATCTCGGCATAAGCAGTGGAACCTAGTAAAGGCAGATGCAGAGCTGGGAGCGCTACTCATTTGGGGAGATAAAAGTACTGCGCAAGCGTAATTGCGGGAATTTTGAGACCATCAAAAAGTGCGTGACCGACTTTAGTGTTACTGATCGATGAGCAAGTTTTCCTTGCTTGCACGACTAATGAGCGATTAGAAATTGAGGTCTTAGTATTTCATGGTATATATCCATACAAAAAACTTTATTTATTTTTAAAAATTTTTAATTATATTTTTTTTATTAATATTACATGAAAAAGTGAATAAACATTACTAAATCTTCAGATTATCCACTTCGTCCTCCGTGTCCTCTTCAAGAAACAAGAGATCCAAGTTTCCTTTCATAAACACTAGCTGCTCAAAATTAATGGTAGTTAAGGAGGACCTCTTTGGCTTCAAAAATATCCCCACCAACGTTATGAGAGAATTTTATTTGTCTATGCTACTCAAACTCATAAAAACTAAAATAAATTCAATACAGTTCTGTTTAACTTGCCGGCAGTAAGCACATCGCTTCTGCTTTTATTGAATAATTGAAGCTAAACGATTTTTAGCATCAAATTATCAAAATAGGCGAGCAACAAAGGAAAATTTTAACAAGTCACTAGGGGGGAAATAAATCGAAAATACTTAGATATATATGTATAGTCGTATCAAATTAACTTTAAATTTGATTAAATGATTACTAGGTAGACAAAAAAGTTAGGACTTCAATTTGATGACTATTAAGTCAGTCTGCCATGGTTTCCTGGGTAACAGGTACTGAGGAGTTGTTACAGTCTTATGAGGATATGAGATGTCGAATGTCACTCAAATTTCATTTTCTCCATTCCCACCTCAATTTCTTACCTCCGGACTACGGAGCAATGAGTGATGAGCATGGAGAAAAGTTCCACCAAGAAATTTCTAAAATGAAAACCAACTACCAATGATGGGGAGACTTTTGGTACATGTTCTTTCTCGTTCAATATATTCTATTTAGCTCAGTTGGAGTCAAAATGCGAACTCAAGGCAAAGCTTATTAATCTCATTGTCATAAAAATATTGTATATTATTGTGTTATATATTTTGCATATAATAATAATAATAATAATAATAATAATAATAATAATAATAATAATAATAATAATAATATTAATATTAATATTAATATTAATATTAATATTAATAATAATAATAATAATAATAATAATAATAATAATAATAATAATAATAATAATAATAATAATAATAATAATAATAATTAATAATAATATTTTAACTCTTGTGGTAATTAGCAAAATATAAGGTAAATTTAACTTTGGGTTAATTTTGAATAAAGTGATGTTCGGCTAAAGTATTAAAGATTAACAGCCCACTCAAAATTTTTTTTTTCTAGAGGACTTGGGTTGTGAAAAATTTATGAGTTCAAGGGTGAATCATAGACTTTGGGGTGAATAAAAGAAATTTTATCATTTTTAATGAGTTAAAATTTACCAAGTTTGGGAAATAATGAAATTAATTTGGTAATTGAAATAGTTCGATGGTGTTGTAGTCGAATGAAAGTGTTTAAATACCTCCAAGTCGGTTTTTCGGATATTAGCATGTTTTTTATGCTTTATGATATTTGACCATTTTGTGCAATTTTAAGTAGATGCATAACCAACTTAGGCCCTAGTCGTAAATTCATTAGTGTTTAAGTATATTTTATTTACCATTTAGTTAGGACTTTACCTGAATTTACCTGTCCTCGTTTTAAGTACAGTAAGACTTAGTTTTATAGTGCCTATTTCAGTTTCAATTATAATCCACATTTGAGCCTAAGCAGATTTTTTTTTTTATTTTTTTTAAATTTTTTTAGGATAATTGTGGTTCAACTGAGCATTTTTTTCTTGATATATCGAAACTAGAGAGATGAAATAACCTGAAATTAATTTTGATAATTGTAGTATTCAAAGTAGTGGATATTTTCATATGAGACCAGGTTGTTGAAACTAACAACATACCTACGTGTTGTAAGTTCAACTGGAACTATGCAGAGGGATTTGAAACTAAATATATTATTGATGGTTTTATCATTATTTTACTAAAAACATTTTAAAATATTATAAATTTAAGGTGCAACACATTATATTTTTATTACAAGTCAGTTTTAGGTAATTGTAGCATTCACAGTAGTGGATTTTTTCATACCAGGTTTCTAAAGCTATCACTATATATACCTCCATGGTGCAAGTTCAACTGGAACTATGCTTAGGGATTTTATCTGTCCTTGTTTTAAGTACAGTTTTATAAGGCCTATTTCAGTTTAAATTATAATCCACATCTGAGTCTAACCAGATTGGTAATTTTTTTTTATTTTTTTATTTTTTTTTTTTTTGGTTTTTTTTGTTTTTTTTTTTTTCTTAATATATTAAAACTACGAATATGAAATAATCTGAAATTAATTTTGATAATTATAGTATTCACAGTAGTAGATTTTTTCGTACGAGACCAGGTTGCTGAAACTAATAATATACCTACGTATTGCAAGTTCAACTGGAACTATGCATAGGGATTTGAAACTATATTATTATTAATGGTTTAATTTATTATCATTTTCCTAAAAACTGTTCAAAATATTAATATAAATTTAAGGTATAACACGTTTTACTTTTATTACAAATAATCAGTTTTAGGTAATTGTAGCATTCACAGTAGTGGATTTTTTCATATGAGACCAGGTTACTGAAACTAGCAACATTTTGTAAGTTGACTGGAACTATGCATAGGGATTTTATCTGACCTTGTTTTAAGTACAGTAAGACTTAATTTTATAAGGCCTATTTCAGTTTAAATTATAATTCATATTTGAGTCAAATCATATTGGTAATTTTTTTTTTAAGGGTAATTGTGTAGTTCAACTGAGCATTTTTTTCCTTAATATATCGAAACTATGAAGATGAAACAATCTGAAATTAATTTAAAATCAAAACACAATTTATAATTTTTTAAATAACTTTTCAAAATATTAATATCATAAATTTAAAAGGTACAACACATTATACTTTTATTGCAAATAATCAGTTTTATTGTACTATGAAAAAATGCCAGTTGAGTGGCCTTTTTGAGATTAGTAAAAGTAAGTAGCGAGTCTATGCAAGAAGAAGAATGCATGTTTCGAGGCTAGATAAACTTAGGTTATGAGTTTTGTATATGATCATAGGAATAGAAAATTGCAAACAAATTTTATAGCTATTTCGGATATATATATATATATATATATATATATATATATATATATATATATATATATATATATATATATATATATATATATATATATATATATATATAATATATATATATATATATATATATATATATATATATATATATATATATATATATATATATATATATATATATATATATATATATATATATATATATATATTTTGGGACCAACTGGGGCTAGAATTTTGCCAGGGCTGGGGTCTCCCAAATTTTGGCTGGGATTGCTTAAAGTTTGTAAAGAGGTCAAAAGCACTAAAATTATAGGTTAAGAAAATTAGATTTAATTATAAGGAAGGAGTAGAATAGTCAACCTTCACTTAATGATTATATGTATTTTTCATAAAAAAATTCAGAAAATTGCATATTTTATGTAATAATAGTTAAAAAGTATAAACATTTTTGGAATTTTTTTTCCCTGATTTATAATAGTAATTCAAGAGGTTTACTTAGATTAGACCCTAAATTAAAGTTTGAAAAAATGTAAGATATAAAATTATCAATATAACCTGTATTTAAACATATCATTGTATTTTATTGCTGTGTATCAAACTTGTATCATTTAGTTACATTATTTCCAAATTAATATTTTGTTTATACTTTAGTCACTATGGCTAAAAGATCAGCTTCAGCAGTATGGGAGTACTATACAAGGTTTCAGGATAGGCTTGAAATAGCTGAATTTAACATCTGTAGGACCTATGGATGCCTCAAATAAAAATTTTTCAACCAAATCTTTATTGAGGCATCTAAAATCAAAACACAAAGATGAATATTTACTAGCAGAAGAGGAGTGGTCAAAAGAAACAGAAAAGAAAAAGAAAATATTGAAAAAACAAGAAAAAAACAGACTTAAGTCTACTTCCATATCTGCCTCTGCTGGATTTTCTATTTCCTTCTATTCACCCTCCAAGTCAGCCACCACAGACTATCAACGACTCCCAGCCACATCTAGATTGACTGCCACAGAGTCTACCACTGCTGATTCTTCACTCAACGGTGACTAACACACCCTTCACTCAGCCATCTGTAAATTAACTGACATAGGGCTCAACTTCTGATTATTCACTCAAACTTGACAATCTTATACTCTACTCAGTCACCTCTAAATTGACTACTGTAGAGCCTTCTCTTGCTGATTATTCACTCAAAATTTAGCTATTACACACTCCACTCAGACACCTCTAGATTGATTGCTATAGAACCCTTCAACGCTGATTGATATTTTTCTTCCACATCCACTGCCGCAGAATCCAACTTTGCTTCCTGAAATTCCACTACTAAATTAATTCTTTCTACTTGAAGTTCTCTTCTGTTTTCTTCAATTGCTAGTGAATGTTGAAAAAATTTAGTATTGATAAGCAATTGGTTTACATTTTCAATGCTTATTTTGCATCAGTGTGTAATGGTGAAAGATTAGATAATAGCTTAGAGAATAAGAGTCCTGATATTCATGTAATAAATATACTTACAGCATTTCAAATTGAAAGAAATTTTTTTTAAACCTTATTGGACCATATTGACCCAAGTAATACTGAAGGTCCTGATGGTATATATGGAAGAGTTCTAAATTAGGCTTTTAGCTGTATTGCAAAGATAGTTTGATTTTTAA
This sequence comes from Armadillidium nasatum, assembly GCA_009176605.1. Taxonomy (NCBI): domain Eukaryota; kingdom Metazoa; phylum Arthropoda; class Malacostraca; order Isopoda; family Armadillidiidae; genus Armadillidium; species Armadillidium nasatum. Next base: position 64,762 of record SEYY01022115.1, on the reverse strand, counting down.
ATGGTCTATTACATTTGGTGAAGTACTGGAGGACTGGAAGCGCCAAAGGTTGTGCATAAGGAAGGTACAAAGGATGATTTGGAAAATTATAGGCTAGTTAGCTTAACATTTATGGTTGTAAAAATTTTGGAAAAGTTGCTGAAAACTAGTGTGGAGAAACATTTGAATGATAAGATATTGTATGACTACCAGTAAAGTGTAAAGTTTTTGAAAGGATAGTTTGCCACACAAACCTCTAAAAATTAGGGAACACATTACTGATTACATTAACCAGAGAGAATCAGTTGGTTATATATTTAGGCTTCAGCAATGGCTTTGATAAGGCACCCCATGTAAGATTGATGCAAGATTATCACAAGGTGGTATAGATGGAGTGGTGCATGGATAGATTAAAAAGTTATTGAAGAATAGAAGGGAGTATGTCCTGCTTAAAGTCAATAAATCACTATGAGAAATAGTGAAGAGTGGTGTCCCCCCACTGGGTTTAGTGTTGGAACCACTACTGTTCCTTTTATAGGCCTATATAAATTGACCATGAATTTATATGTAAGATTTCTAAGTTTGCATAAGTACCAAGTTTGCTACCCCTGTAAGGAGTAGTGGTGGATGTATTAAGCTTCAAAGTAATATAGATAGACTTCTCGAATGTCCAGATAAGGGATAAATAAATGTTAATAGTAATAAATGTAAAGTTCTTCTTATAGGATGCTCTAATCTATTATATGAATGGAAATTTGAGTATTTTTATCAGCATTAATTTGAAAGTAGCTAATTAATATTTTGTTGCATGAAAGAGAGCTAATAAGAAAGATGGGTGCTCTTCCAATGTGTTATCTACTTAAAGTCTGAGATCTACCAATCTAGAACATTCATCTACCATTCCATTCTGTTAAAATTAAAATAATAACTTACATAGGTTTATTTAATAAAAAATAAGAAACGAAATTTAGAAAAAAAATTATTGATTTAATAAAGAACAAGGTATTTTCAAAAAAAAAATTTCTCCAGAAAAGCATTTCCATGTTGCTGCATCAGCATTGAAGCAAATTTTAAGAAGTTTATAGCTATTTTGGAGCTAATAAAAAAAATTTGTAATTGATAAGAATATCTTTACTTTTTGTAAAATATTGTACTTTTTTCTAAATTAAAGCTACTTTTTGTATAAAATTATATCATTTTAAAAGCATTTTATAAATTACTTGAATTTCCCAAGGGTGGGAATATCTGCTGGTCCGTTAGTGTTGATTTACCTGTTAAGTCCAGGTTAGGTTAGGTTAAGTCAAACTGGTTTGTTAGATCTAGCAAACTAGTTCCAACACCTAACCTGGACTTGAAGGGTAAATGTACGCTAATAGCCAGCAAATAGGCGGCATAGGCCTAATGATAAACTTGTCTAAATAAAGTCTAAAAAATAAATCCAGATATTCTTTCCTTATAAGTCAATGGTAGCTCACATATTGGAATGAAAAGTTGTTAGTAGATCACATATTGGAAGAGCACTGATAGATGTTATGTTTAATAAATTACAGTTATTTACAAAGAGCAAGAAAATTATAAGTAAATTGTATTATAGCTATGTTAGGCCAGTATTAGAATTTAATGCACAAGTTTGGACCCTTCATTTAAGAAAGGATGTAGATATGGTGGTAAGAGTGCAGTGTAGAGCTACAAGGGGGGTGATTACTGGCTTTAATAGTAATGGGGAGGGGCAGAGGGAGTTGGGAATGGCTTCTGTTGAAAGGCAGTTTCTTAGATAGGATTATACAAGTTTAAGAAAATATTGAAATGTCTCAATATACTGTGACTAATTAGAAACTTATGGAAGATTACCATAAATCATTAGGCAAAATTGGCAAGACAAACTGAAATGATGCCTGACCTTATCAAACTTTTAGAAGTTGGTCAAGTTTTATTTAATTCATATAAATTGTCTGTTGATATTCACTCAAAGTGCTTTAACTGATATGATTTACTTGATCAAGGAAATCATTAAGTGTAGATGAACCATAAGAGGTCAGATTTTGATTAATTAGTAATGGTAGAACTGAGATATATATATATATATATATATATATATATATATATATATATATATATATATATATATATATATATATATATATATATATATATATATATATATATATATATATATATAATCTTTTTATTAGTTTTCTAAAATATTTTTTATATATTATTGTTAATTATTTTATTATTTATAATTTATATTATTTTCAGCTTCACTAACTATAAATATTAATGCAAATTCATGTCCATTTAAATTTTTTTTTTTTTTTTTAAGTAAAACACATTGGTAGGTGGTAGGGATCTAATAACATTTTTCTTTTTGGCTACTTGATTTCTTATCCCTTAACTGATACTGAAAATATGTGGCAGTTATTGTGATTTTCTCAATATAACGCAATTTTTATATGATTATCTTTCATTTCAGGTAATCTTTTTAACAAAAAAAAGAAGTTTACTTTTAAAACTTGTTGTTTGTGATGTTTTACACTCTTTATAGGTCTATTGATAATTTAATTTACAAAAAAGAGAATTTTATATACAAAATATTTTAAAATATGAGTGATCATGGTAATATTCTTACTTATTTTGAATCAATTTTTGGTCAGACAATTGACCATGAAGTTATCAAAATTATTCTTCAGTCATGTGATTGGGATACAAATGTTGCATATGAACAACTTTTAAGTCTTACAGATAATCAAGTTGAATCAAGTGAAGAAAAAATATCTGAGCCAGACCCACCACTTGCCAGTTCATTAGTAAAACGAAATGGAAAACCTTCAAATACAAATTTCACTTCACATACAGATGTACCAGAGGCATCGCATAGTGAGCCTCCATTAAGTAAAATAAAATTTATTGAAAAGCTTATTTCAGAGAAGAAAAAAGTCCTGATAATAATGAGAGGCCTTCCTGGTAGTGGGAAATCAACTTTGGCTCATTCTTTAAATACAAATGGGGTTGTACTGAGTACTGATGATTATTTTATTGACAAGTTTCAAAATTATAATTTTAATTCATCAATATTACCTGAAGCACATAAATGGAATAAAGATAGAGCAAAATTAAAACTCTATAATGGTGTTACACCGATATTTATTGATAATACAAACTTACAATTATGGGAATTTGAGCCATATATACGATATGCTTTGGAAAATGGATACTATGTAGATATTTTAGAACCTGACACATATTGGAAATATAATTGTAAGATTCTCTCTCAAAAATGTGTTCATAAAGTTCCTAATAAAAAAATAGCAGAAATGAAAGGAAGATATGAAACAAATTTGAGTATAGAAGACTTTCTTAAAAAGTTAAAACTTTCTAATAATTTAAATGGAATAGACATAAATACTTATAGGTCTGTCTCACGAAACAGTGATTCAGAAATAGTAGTAGAAGATGATTCATCAAGTGATAATGGTTCTAATAATGAAAATGAAAGTCCCAGGAGAATGCCAAATAGTGATATTTTAAGCCATAATGTTTATTCTGATAGTGAAAAACAAAATAAAAACAATATAAAGGAGACTGTAGAAAAAAAGAATGAACAGCGTAATGAGAGAGAGAAAAATAGTCTTATGTCTGATATTGAGAGTAGTATGGAGAGATTATCTTTATCCAAATCTCCTTATAGGAAGGAGCATAAAGAATATTCTGCTGGTGAATTACCTGACAGTCAAAATTTTGGTGATATGGGTGAGTGGGATTTTGTAACATCATCATCATCTTCAAGTACATGGACAGATTTACCCTTAGTAAAAACCAGTCAATATGATGCTTCTTCATCTGCTAAGCCACAACGATTCAAAAAATCAAACAGTCCAAATCTTAATATTAGAAATTCAAATTTTAAAAACAGCCTAGTAGATAAAGAATATGATGATGATTGTAGTGATAATGATGATGATAATGATAAGGATGATATTGAGTGGTCTCCCGTTGAAGATTTGAGTTGTCTAACATGGGAAAATAAGACAGATCCTTCTAAGCTTTCTAAAGGTATTCCAAAATTCCAGGAAGAAAAAAATTGCAGTAGTAAAAGTTCTCTTCAACCACAAGCATCAGCATTGAAAATTCACAGTTATTCTCATGATTGTGATGTAGATTTTTCATCATCTGATACTCTTAAAACAATTCAAAGCCATTCTTCAAATTTTATACCAAATCTCAATACAGATGCTAAAGAAGATATATGCAACAGTGAAAACTTATCAGATAAAGGTACCATCGCCAATGATTCTTGTAAAACTTCTAAAAAAAATGCTAAGTCTTGTCCCTTGCATAAGTTGAAATCTTTTTTCCCAGACATTGCAGAGGGTGACTTGGAAGATTTTCTTGAAAAATGTGATTATGATGTAGACTGGACTATGAATATATTGATAGACAGTGGATACAAGATATCCTCAAATTTATCAAGAACAAATAGTAATTCTTCTAATGTTAGTGCGATAGAGGATGAACCACCTTGTTCACCAGTGACACAAGGTTCAAATGAATCTATTATAACGGATGAGTCAAATTCTGAAAGTAATGATAAAGATGAAAGCAGTAAAAATGATGATGATTTATGCAGTGCAAGTAATCCATCTTTATGTACTGATGATGATGAAAATGATAGTGGAAAAGAAGGGGCCCAATACTTGACAATGGAAATGGACAGTCAGTTTGCAGCCCAACTCATAAACATGTATGGACCTATAAGCTCATTGAATATAGCCTCTGGGTTTACAAAAGAAGATTGCAGAATTGTTCTTCCTTTAGAACTTTGTCATGACATTTACAAGTATTGGGCAAAAACTTTAGAAGGTAAATTCAGTTATGAAAAAGATATACTTGATATGTTTATTAGGGAAGATGAAGAACTAGCTCGTAAGTTGCAAGAAGAGGAGGAGGAAAATGCTGTTGGTGGTATTCCAGCTACAAATGAGGAAGTTGAACCAATTTCATTTAAAGAAATTGTAAACATGCAATCCTTAGAGGAAAATAAGTTGAGATCAAAATCCTCTAAGGAGAGTGTTACTTATTCATCTATGCTTAGTTTACAGAAACTTCAAGAAGAATTTCCTCATGTTGATCCAACAGCTGTTGAGGAAGAATATTTTGCCCAAAATTTAGATTATTCATCTACAAAAACTTTGCTCACGTACAAGTATGGAGCTGGTAAATCAGCATCAGAAACAGGGGCAGTTGCAAGCAGTGAAGAACCATCAGAAGATTGGGAGGACTTTGGTATTACTGTTGATGATCCTCAGGTATGAAAGTCTTTTGTTTGTGAAGTATATTGATATAAACCATTCTCAATGCTAGCTTTTTATTACACTTTTTAATCTGAAATAATTTAGAAAACATTTTAAAAATATTTTATTCTTGTCTTACTTTGAGACTATTTTGTTTACATTAATTAATTCATTATTAATATTCCTATGTGAGAGGTGGGGGGGGGGGGGGTAGAGAAATTTCAAACAAAGGCAAGACCCCCAGTCATTTGTTACTTACTAAGCATAAATCTTTTAGAAAATATATTAAGAGAAAATATTTAAATTTTTTAAATTTTTTTGAATTTTTTGACCTCATTTATTTCTTAGAAGTTTTCTCTGGGGTCTTTGAGGTATTTCCTTCTTGAGTTTTTCCATAATTTCAATTTTCATCAACAATTAATTAAGAAGTGTAACTTTTACTTATATATATATATATATATATATATATATATATATATATATATATATATATATATATATATATATATATATATATATATATATATATATAATATATATATATATATATATATATATATATATATATATATATATATATATATATATATATATATATTATAATATATATATATATATATATATATATATATATATATATATATATATATATATATATATATATATATATATATATATATATATATATATATATATATATATATATATATATATATATATATATATATATATATATATATATATATATATATATATATATATATATATAAATATGAGGAAGTTTAATTAGGCAACAGGGTTGAATTATGCAAGGAGAGCCAAAAGTAAGGTCGATAGGACTAGCAACCCAACCCTATATATAAGTGGCTTTGTAGCTCAGTTGATTGAGCACTCTCCTAGCAAGCGAGAGGTCCAGGGTTCGAGGCTTGGTCGAAGCAGAGAAATTTGGACAATTCTCTCTTGTGCTTAGCCTGCCCACTTATGCTTAATAAGTACACCAGCGGAATGCTTGCTGCAGGTGGGATCAAAATCTGCATTCGTGATAATCCTGGCCAGCAAGTGGATGTTTGCCGTCGGCCCTTGAAACCATTGGTTCATCATTGAATGAACCTATGATTTGATATATATATATATATATATATATATATATATATATATATATATATATATATATATATATATATATATATATATATATATATATATATATATATATATATATATATATATATATATATATATATATTAGTGTGGTTGCAAGAAATCGATCCCCTAGAATCTTTGACGGAACTCCCAAAACTTTGTCAATTTTTGTAACAATAAGATTGTCAAAGTTTCAGCTCAATCTGATAACTTTAAGACCTGCCTAAAGTATTTTTTTATTTAAAAAAAAAAAAAAAAATTAGGATGGTTTATCCCAGCAACGTTTTTTCAAAAAGTTTTTTTTAGAGAATGTTCCTGATTTTAATTTTCACTCCCACAACTTGTTTGACAAATATATAGATCGGATTGGGAATTATTTGGCTTTTGCGAGGGTCGAACCCGGAAAATCGACATTTAAAAAAATTTTTTTTTTTAAATTCCCTGTAAACGTGATAAAATTACTTTTTAACCATTCTTTTGTTTTTCATTGAATTCTTCTCATTCAAAACACATCAAAGTAATGTTTCGATATAAGTTTTTTAAGTGTATAATTTATATATATTTTTAAGATTATATTTCATGTTTCCAGAGCTGTAAGTAATAATGGATTCAGAACCTTCGACTTCGTCCTCTGCAGCCACAAATGGTGCAAGTTCGAGGTAGAAAGGCAAGATTTTTCTGATTGGATATGTCCTATCAAATTACTGGCAGTAAGTTGCCATCCAATGGTCAAGTTAAACTAGTCAAGTTAAACTAGAAACCAGAGATGCTGCAAGGCTCACAATCCAGGAAGTTTTACTTTTTTAGGATACAGCTAAAATACTTATCAAACATTTGAACGATTTTATTGCGAAGCTTGAAAAACTTCATGAGGAGTGGAGAAAACTGCAAAAAAATGCAACCAGAAGCGGAAGTCAAGCTCAGAATAAGAAAGTGGAAGCTTTAAAGTCAAGCCTTGATGACCTGTTTGATATTTCTCATGAAGACACGTTGAAGAACACAAATGAAGAAGACAGACAGTGTTTGCCCCTTCAGAGACAAAATGAACATACAGGCTGAATGGGAAGAATTGATATAAAATTCCTACGAACAGACGAAAGAAGTGCACAGAGAAAACCAGAAGTTAGCAATCAGTAGATCAACTGTACGAGTCTGCAAACAGAAATTTCGAGAAGAAAGAGTACAAATTATTAAAAATAGGTTAAATAGATTTGAAAATTCAGATGTACATGGTGCTATCCTACATGGGATTGGAAATTGTTCCCAGATATATTTAATAAAGAAAATGTAGAGAGATTGGCATTTAAGTTGTGTTGATGAAAGAACAGTTGATAGGAGTTCCTAATATTAAAAATAATAAAGGATGTACCCAGGCAAAAGTTATTTCTGAAGAGGAAAAATGGTTGGCAATAGGAAAAATAGGGGCACTATGTTTTGACACTACTGCTGTGAATTCTGGTCGTTTGAGAATGAACCTATGTTTTATTAGAACACTTATTTGAAAAAGATCTTTTATACTTGGCATGTCACCATCACATTTCAGAAGTAATACTTAGGCAGTTTTTGATTGCAGAATGGTTCAACTACTGGCCCTCAGCCTGACAATTTTAAAAGATTTAAAATTGAATCAATGAGAGAGGGGTCCAATTATAAATATTTTTTTAATTCTTGACTGATTATTATCAAATTTGCAGGGTTATTTGCATTTGAAAGAGCCGAAAAAACTCGATTTCTGACGTTTTTATTATTATTAATGGTTTAAAAGTTTTTTTGAAAAGTTTCCCCTTTTTGAATGAAAGGTGGGGCCAAATACAGTTAAATTTTCAGGTCATTTCGACCAGTGGTTTGTCCTTGCTATTCACTTTTATTGGGGAAAAATGTTCCATATAACTTTCAAACCATTATAGACAGAAATCGAAGTTTTTCAGCGCGTTGAAATGCATATACCTGCAATTTCGATAAAAATCAGTCAAAAACTAAACAAAAATTTTTTAAATTGGACCATCCACTTTAAATAGAGTGGCCCCCCTCCAAAAAAAAACAAAGATATATATATATATATATATATATATATTATATATATATATATATATATATATATATATATATATATATATATATATATATATATATATATATATATATATATATATATATATATATATATATATATATATATATATATATATATATATATATATATATATATATTGGTCTTGATGATGAACAGGTCAAATTTAAAATAAATGTAAATGATCTCGAACAGATTTTGTTTTCTCTCAGTGCAATTGCTAAAAGCACAACATCAGCCCAGATAATATTATAAAGAATTTTTACAGTTGCATTTTATTTTTTTTGGTCGTGTTGCTCCAGAAAACATTTCTTTCAGAGTGCCAGGTGGATGGAAAAGCCATCCTAAAAAGTTTCATTTTCAGAGATAAATTTTCTTTTAAGTGACTCTGAGATAGATGTCATCAGAAATATGTTTATTCATATTTAATGTTTATGTCAAAGTTTGGTTTAATGGTCCTAAAGCTACATTGGGTCCCAACCAAAATTTAGTTGTTTAAAACCTTAATTAATTATGAAAAAAATTGATGGAGACATTTCAAGGGTGTCATTCTCTAAAGTTATCATAGGTGGTATTAGAACCCAGGTCAAGTTGCTTTCGCTTTTTTTTATATATCAAAATAAACAAATCAAAATAAACATAGCTGCAAAACTATTGTCTTTTGAGCAAAACAGTGCTGATGATGAGCTAAACAACCTCATTGAGTTTGAGGAAGAAAACACACAAGACGATAGGATAGTTAAAGCCAAAATAGGCTTTGAAAGGAGTTCATTAATTTTTGGACAAAGAAGTTGATTACTTTATTACTCCACTAACATTCAACTTCTTTTAAAGGTTCAGCATTTCAACTCATTTCTTACATTCCATTCCGGATTTTTGGTATGAAGACTTGGATTTCTTGAAAGGACAGGGAATTGTCAAACGTTTTAGGGTTGTAAAGGGTCCAGTTGAAAGTTTTGTCAAATTAATGCAAGACTTCAATACGATCATAACAAAAGATGAAAAGCAGAAGCAGTATATTTTGTAAGTAGTAGCTGATGTCAAAAATTATTTCCAGAAATGTACCCTCTCTCAACCTCAACCACCTACTTGATTCTAGTGGCTCAATCTTAACAATTCGACCAACCTACCTATTATTATTAATTTATAATTAATATTTAATTTGGACCTAAACCAGTTATGATGTTACTACTTGCTATTTCTGAATATTGTTTTGGTAGTAAGTTCAGTGTTTTAGAAGTCATTATAGTTTGATTATAATAAATAGTTGGTTAGTATATCAATATTTTCTTCCTTCTTCATCCCCCCACCCCTCTGTCTCACTCCTTCCATTCACCTACCTGGTTGAAAGTCTATTTTTTTAAAAATTGAACTCTTTGATGCTAAATAATTAAAAAATAGTAGAAAAACATTTAAAAAAAATTTTTTAACTAAAGAAAATTTCACATTTTTTTGAAAATGTAGGACATTCAGGTTCGGAGCAGCACTGGTACTCGAAAAAGACAAATATCTTCCGATCTGTACGTTTGTCAAACAAGTTGTGAGAGTTTATATTGAAGCCATGAACATTCTCTACAAAAAAAAAAAAACTTCCTAATATAACCCGTTCTAATTTTATAGTGGAAAACTCCCGATTTTTAAAGAAAAATAGCCGTTTTTTAATACTTAGGACAGATGAGGTAGGTCTTAACGTTATCAGATCGAGCTGAAACTTTGACAATCTCATTTTTACACTTCAGGGGCTCCCGTTGAAGATACGAGGAAAAAAAAAGTTCTCACTGTTTTGCGACCCCCCCCCCCCCCACATACACACAGTAAAAAAAATTTTTTTTTTTTTTACTCATCAGTTTTACTCTTATTAGTCTGTTATCGATGGAGGCTATAAATGGAACTAAATTAAATGACTTTTTTTTTTTTTAACATATTGAATGTTTAATGTATTAAATTGATAATTAAAAAGTAAGTCTGTATATCTTCCTCTACAGATGTATCGGGACGAAGCACAACTTCATTATTTAGAAAGAAAGAAGGCATTGCAAAAAGCTCAGGAAGCTTCTCAAAAAGGAATGAAGTCGGTGGCAAGTTATTACGCTCAAATTGGGAACCTGCATATGCAGAAGTTTAAAGAAGCAAATGAAAGAGCTTCTAAGAAAATTCTGAGTGCATTCAACTCCAAACGAGGCCCGAATTCTCTAGATCTGCATTTGCTTCATGTGGATGAAGCCTTGAGAGAAGCGCAGAGGTTTTTGAAAGAACGCAAAAATGTTCTTACACATATGAATTTAAAAGAAATGAGTGTTTCTATTATAACTGGCAAAGGGAATCACAGCCTTAAAGGAGAAGCTCGCCTGAAACCAGCTATTAAAACATTTTTAAGTATAGAAGGTTACCGGTTTACCGAGTACGGTGGTTGCTTCAAAATAGTATTGAGATCTCAGAGTAGTAAGTAAGGTGTAAATGTTTACAGTAAACCTGCTGGTTTATGCCTGTAAAATCAGAAACAGAATGTACAATGACATAAAAGAATTATTTTAGTTATTGCTTTATATCTACTAACTTAAAAGTTTTGTATATAATATATTATGTAATGAAATAATTATTCTTTAAAAAATATTTTGAAAAATGGGGAAAAACAAAAAAAATCACTATAGTACAAATTGAGTGTACAGTTCAAAATTTAATGTACCTTTTTATTATTATTATTATTATTATTATTATTATTATTATTATTATTATTATTATTATTATTATGTGAGGACTTTTGTGCAAAGAAAAAATTATTACAACAACTTTGATTTTAGTTGTGTGAAATTTTGTTAATGAAATTTTGATAATTTTGATATTTTTTTAGAAATACATTTTAAGAAAATTGTTTTAAGAAGTACACCTGTTTAAAAATATTCATATTATTATTATTATCGATATATTAATAGTTTTAAAATAATTTTTTTGGGGGGGTAGGGGGGAAGAGGGTAATATCATTTACTGCCATACCTCTTCGTCCCCTCTTTCGTATATCTATTTTGGATAAATAAATTTTATTTGTTTTAGATTTGAATTTTTTTTTTTTTGTCTGGGGCAATTTTAGATTTTTAAGTTAAAATGTTCACTTTTTTAAAATTTAGAAATGTTTTCTTTATTTTTAAAATGCATTTTAATTATTTTTATTAGTTACGTTATTTAACGTAATGGCGGGAATTGTGTGTTACAGTTAAAGTATTTTTGTTTGTTAACAATGGCTGTTGTTTTTAGTCGTTTTGGTACAAAAATAAATGTACTTAAAAGCACCGTTTTTGTGAGGTATTTGAAATATGTGTGTTGATATTTTTGTATGATGTATTTAAAGAGTAGAAAATGATATTATGACTATTGATGGATGAGGTTTTTGGTTTTATGTAATTTAATTAATTAAAAAAAAAAAAAAGAAAAAGAAGAAGAAAAAACAGCAGGTTTTGAATGTAATAGTCCACATGGAGTTAGTGCCTTCCTCTTTTAAATGAAGTAAAGTCCAGTTTAATGATACGTACATTGCACTTTTGCTTTCTACATTCTGGAAGTTATCATCACTCATTCGATAAAATTTTACTTACTTTATAAATCTTTTTAGTATTATTTGTCTACATGAAACATATTGAATACTGTGATATATTCCAAGAAAATTGTCTGTGTGAAGAATATTGTTAATATTTTTTTAACTTGAAAATAAAAATTAATTTTGTTTGTAGGTTCTTTCCATTAGACCCTAAAACATATTTTTTGTTTTAAAAAAAAAATGTTT